>CM061145.1:30359834-30637334 GCA_030710495.1 Labroides dimidiatus
GCTCTTCTCTGGAATCATTTACCGGTTGAGGTTCAGGGAGCAGACACCCTCTCTACTTTTAGGAGTAGACTTAAAACTTTCCTTTATGATAAAGCTTATAGTTAGAGCTGGATCAGTTCTGAACCAGCTCTTAGTTATGCTGCTATAGGTTTAGACTGTCCGGGGGGAACTGACACACAAGGCTCCTGTTTCTCTCTCTCCTCTGTCAGTCTAACTTCTAATCTTAATGTCACATGTCCGTAACATGTAACAGTAGTAAATCCTGGTTATGTCCAACCAGTGCTCATCTACCAACTCCAACCTCACCAAGCAGAGCAAACATAACCTCACGCTTGAGTTTATTGATAGACTCTCAAGTTTGAATAGATCATTACAGTATAACTGCTGTATGTGGGTTGTAATGCACTCTATCACAAACAGTTCAACCCTCTCTCTTAAGAATGATGCACTCGTTATTAGAGGTACCTATTCTAATCCTTGTCTAAAATAACTTCTATCTTTACTCACCATCACTCTTTGAAAAGACCTACTAAAGCTTTTCTTTTGACCATCATGTATAACTCCAAATACTACATAGGCCATCCCTTCAACCTCTTCACCAACCAGATACCTGGGAAGAGAATAGAAAGACATGTTGAAGACAGTGATAAACAAAAGAAGGGAAATATATATGGTGGGTCAAAAAATAGACGTGCAGTGGCCCCGAGAGCTCAGCAAACAGCCAAATAAGGAGACACCACCTGTCACTCACAGTCCAGATCCTTCAGATATATTTTCAAGCACATGGCTGTTAGCACTAAACATCACTTACATAGCTTCAACGCCGATGGTGAGTTCCTCATCATCCACGTGGAAGAAGGGGCTATGAGATGTAAGTTTGACCTCGAAACTTGGCAGCACTGAAAATTTAAAAGTTTTTATGCATACCTCAAGCAAACAAATATCAAATGTTTACAGTTAAAGTGAAGATAAGGAATGACTCACCATATTCTTTGACCTCAAACTCTGCAGAGAAATTTTGTTGTGGGTTGTCATAGAACTTAGCCACAACCTTCCACAGTCCATGACTTTACATTAAAAAAAACACAGGTACATATTTTGTATCAAAGTATACATTTTCTATACATATTACACATGTAACACACATGTTGTGAAACAATAGTTTCTATTTGGTTTTGAGGCTTCAAACATATCACTCCTTACAGGTTATTTATGTGCTATTATTTGAAAGATGCCCCCCCAGAGGCAATAGATTAATGACATATAGCTTAGTTTGGCCAGTAACAAGGTTCTCACACTATATCAGTCTGTCTGAACATATACTATATTTTTACTCACCCGGCAGTTGCACTTAAGTCAAATGAGTTTGATAAAATACTTGAAACTGAATACCCTCCAAGATTTTTTACAATTTTCCCCTCAGGGTTCTGGAAAAAACAAACAAAAACATGAACAGTCATTTCAGGTAAAATTTACAGCACAGCTTTTTTATTCATTTATTTAATGTTAAATAGGGAAAAGAGATGTTTCAGTTAATCAATCACTTTTAAACTGGTGTATTTAAATATCCAAAATATCATACCATTATATCAACAGCAACAGTATCATAATTTCTTTCCAAAGGTACCATCCCAGGTGTCACTGCAAATATCCTGTAATGAACTGAGTAAGATTGGGAGTAAGAAGTTAATATTGCTGCAAGGGTTTATGAAGCATTATAAAAAAAAACCATTGTATCATTTAACTTGTTAGTGCACTTTTTTTTCTTCTGTAATTTATGGTACAGTCATTCGTTTTAAAGTGATTCAATTGAAACTAATTTGACCTTTTCTTTAAATCTAATCCCAGTATGATAAGATATTTTCTCAGAGGAGTTAGTGTTTTTTTTATTTAGCAGAATTATCACAGAGTGTACCTGTACTTCCGGGAGTGTAGAGCGTCTTGCCAGTCTGGATGAAAATGAAACCAGACTGGAAAGAGACTAAGACAACTTTCTCCAGCCAGCGGTCGGGAAAGTGAGCTTGAAGGTACACATACTGCTTCATGTTTGGATCCTTGCTGAAGTCCCCAAGAGGGACCTGAAACCAGAATACATGTTAAAAAAAAAAAAAAAAGGCTTAAAAGCGCATAATGTGAAAAATGGAGGGAGATTATGGTCTCCTGATCTCTTTTGTGGTCATTGTAGGTAATGAAGCTGATTACTAGTGACATATAGAAACAACACTTCATCTACCGTCACTTCTCCAAACTGCTGAAAGTTATACTGTCTGGTGAGGGTCACGGTAGTTGATGCCAGTACTTGAGTTTTGGTTGGGTGGTTCATCACTTTGATTTCCACATTGATGTCTCCTCCTGTGCAGTCCTGACACTCCACAAAGATGTTTTCTGGTGTTCCCACACGCAACAAGTTGGGGGCAGACATCACCTTCCTGCAGAACACCAGAACATGGAGATGAAGAAAGCACAAAGAAGCAAACCACATAGATCGGGAACACTATCAGATAAGAAGACAAAAAGTGAAAATGTGCTAAGAAATGTGATGTTAATTTCTTAACAGATGATAATATTAAATTTAGGTTACCCATGAAAACATGAGCTTGCTGAGATGGCGTTTTTCCACATAATTAGTGATTTATTGTTTATCTTGGCTACAACCCAACACTAGATCAATCAAACTTGCACAGTGTTTTGCAGATTTGATGTCTATTGTTAACAATTTAACATTGTGTAACACACAGATCAATTTTCCTGACTCATTTTAAAGACTGGATTTCCTTTATTTTATTTTTAAAAAGAAGCTGGGTCAGAAGTTTTATATGGCAGATGAAACAAAGCTAAAGTCACTTTTACTTTAAATGTACCCTGTACCCTAAATTCTTCTACTGATAGCAAATGCAGGTCAATGATTATCTAACATAGCAACGTTTTCTTAACCATTTAACAACATATGTGAAAACAGTGATCACATTAAAATGACGGAAAACTTTTTTTGAGTTAGAAACTCTCTCTGATTTTTGGAAAAATAAGCACCACTTCAACAGACTTAAATTTTCTGGTTGCAGTGTGTCAGATTTAGTGTATTGTGCATCCATGAAATGCTGTTTAACATCTTTCAATTTCTCATCAACAGAGTAAATTTCCAAACTCAAGTTAAAGTTTAACATAACTTGAACGCATGCTCTACTTTGTTGAATTACCCAGCAAAGCACTAACAGAGACAGTAATATACACACAGCATAGCAGCGCAACTATACTGCAACTATACATTGCACAGCAGAGAAGGTATTTCATTTCAGCATCCAATCATGTAACTGGGAACCAGAGTTGTTATTTTGAATCGACTCCCCATGTAAATAATTTCCACTTCTATCTTTATGCCTCTCATTTCTGGCAACATCAGCTTCTCCATTCTTGTATGAAAGTAGCAAGTAGATTTTCTCCATCTTGAGCCTTGTATCTACGAGCAGATATTCAGAGAGGAGTGTGAAAAGTCATGTGAATATACTTACAATGGAGTTCCTTCAGAAAGAAAAACCTGACAGGAAAAAGCCAGTATGGCCAACAGCCAGAGCTGATTCCCGCACGTCCTCTTGCATGACCCCATTTTCACTATCCTTGTAAACTCAGCCCTCTCCTCTTATGAATTAGCTAACCTCCCTCCTGCTGCACCTACCTACTTATCCTCCCTCCACTGCTCCGTCCCTTTTTTTAATCGCTAACAAACTGGATAAACATTTTGCAAATCAAAACTGTATGCCTATAGTTAAAATGATCTTTATGTCCTGTTAGCAATCAATGCATAATGTGTTCTTAAAATACAGCGAAAAATATCTGCTGACTACAGCAGGAGTAAACCTGGAAAAACACCAACCAATCCTATCCTTTGCTAGCCAAAATTTTACACCAATCAAATCCTGTCCTGCCACTCTGCCCGCCTCCTGCGCGTACATTTTGCCGGCGTGCACTAGCCCTGATTCAATGCACATAACCAAGAGGGACTTAAGTACGCTGGAGAATGGCAGAAAAACTTCCTTTATACCAATTACTGGTGACATAGTGCAAACAAAAACGATGTGCTAAGGACCGGTTTGAGTCTGTGGTTTTGAATCAGTCACGATCATTTGACTGCGAATCAGTGGTGCTTGTGCATGTGAGCGGGGGCGTCACTTTAGAGGAGCTCCGTGTGGGAGGGCAGAGGCTAAACGGAGTCCTGAGGAGATGCTACATTCAAATTCATCCTAGTTTTCTGTGACTACCAACTGTGCCTTTAATCAAACCAGCTGCACAAATCAGAAAAAGACGCTCAATGGTCGTCAGCAATGAACTAGGAATAAAAATTATAACTCTTCCCATCCTGAAAGTCCAGAGCTTGTCAGAGGTGGTGCTTAAACTGAAATCGTCTACTTGGCTTGTGCTTCAACAATAGATTGTGTGGCTGGTCTCTAGGACATCAGTCATCTGTTACTGATTAAAAAAAAAAAATAGAGCCTACTCTATGAAAAAATCCATACTAGAAAAACTTTACTCTACCTAGCTTTGTTTCCATTTGGAGGAATTAAAGCAGATTTATTCTGTTTACAGACCCACATGGTCAAAACTTATGAGTTGAATAAGTTTAAAGCTCTGAAGTTATGAAAAAAGTCTTATCCTGCACAGTGTTAGTGATAAAGAAATTAGCTATTCAGACCCAAAGGGATTTTTGCAAGACGTAAACATGTTTATTTTTGCTGTATAGATTGTTTTTTTTTTTTTTTTTGAAAAAGAAAAGGTGAATTGACTAAAACTCATAAGTTCCCGTTGAATTCAGTGATGAGAGACATTGCTGAGGATGGCATGTCAGAGCCTGTTATGTAACAATGACCCTAATTGTAACAACAACCTGAAATGTGATAATAACAATATGCAATAAAACCCAAAATGTAATAATGTAACAAAAGTGTGACAAAAATGTAGGATAAAAAAAATAAAAAAAAATGTAGGAAAACTCGAAATGTAATAACTGACCCAAAATGTTAACAAGTTGTTACATTTTGAGCAAAAGTTATTACTTTTGGGCTCCACATCTTGTAACATTATTGACCAGTTATTATATTTTGGGTTTATTACATTTTTTTGTTACATTTTGGGTTTTTGTTATATCGGGCTCTAGGAGGGCACAGACAACAGTGCAGCACTGCCGGGGAGGCTTTTATCTGTCTTGATGGTCAGCCTGGTCATGCCATTGGCTTCAGTATAGCCAATCTGTTCGCCCCCCTGTGTGCCTGCATCCACCAGCACTTTAATATTACTATTCATCAGGGCTCAAAGGACAGGGCCAATAAGAGACACCTCTTCTGCTGCTGCATAACCAATCACAGCCAGTGGAGGGAGCTAACCAGACACATCTCTCACATCTTTCACATCAGTTTTCCAGCTGCATGGAGAACACTCAGATTATGCCTTAGTTACCCAGTTCTTAGCAGAGTAAATTTTAAGTTTACTCATTTGTCTGCTAATTTAAGTTAGAAATCTGCCTGCTGATTAACCTGAGATGCTGCAGTTTTGTCAGTCTGTTCCTGTTTTGAGCTAGTAGCATCATGTTGGATGGTTAAAGTGCAATTTTTAATTTTTTTTTTTGTTATTTTAAAAATAGAATCTGTAAGTTTGTGCTGCTGGAAAATGCTGGTCACAGGAGGCGTCATGGATGTTGACCTGACTAATAATTGTTGAGTTCTGCATTCTTAAATATATAAGCTATGTTTCTCTTATTTTGAATTATTTAGTTGTTTTTTCCCTGGATATCACAGAGACACACATGTACACATGAAGATTGTCATCCCTGGAAGTGAACTACCGACATAAGTTGGAATAGTACGTCACCCTTGTAAGTGAAAGCCATTTGCAAAACCCAAGATTAAAAAGGCTTTTTGATTTTTCAACTCCAATAGGTGTGGCCACCACTTGATGGAGCGATCCAATGAAAACACGGTTGTTTCGGAATGGCAAAGTTGAGTTCTTTTAATTCCCATAATCTATTGATTATCTTGACCAGTGGCCAGCGCCAGACTGGGAAAAAGGTTTTGTCGTGTCTGAGGCTTGTTTGCTGTGTCTGGTGCAATAGATGATAGAGCAAACTCAACATCAAGGTCAGCACAAACGTGGGTTAAAGCACAAAGAGAGGGGTTACAAAGGCCATGCTTAACCCTTAGCCCGATATGACCAAGTATACTCATCAGACCTCTCGTTTCCACCAGTGCTGAGACGAGAATGTTTGGTTTTTGTTATGGATGCACTGAATTTCAGCCAAAAATGGCCCAAAAGTGCATTTTCGGTTTTCCGCCAAAAGACTTTTATCACCGAAACAGCATGTTGTGATGACACAAGCTAAAACCACAGCCAGCAACCTCTTTTCTGGTGCTCCTAAATGGCGGAATGAATTATCCAACTCCATACGTTCCACAGAGTCCGCTTCTACTTTTAAGGGACGTCTCAAGACTCACCTGTTCAGGGGACACTTTGGCACTTAATCTGACCCTTCGTTTCTTTGTCCTCAGGGGTCAAATCAGAAGGTCTCAGACTGAGCCCTTAACAAATGAAACCACTGAATATTGACTGTAGCTGAGTGTAGAGTTATATTGCATGAATGATATTGATTTCTAGTTATGGCTACTATTTAGATGGAATACTAATAAAAATAAAAAAAGGGGGGGGGGGGGGGGGGGGGCTCTGTGGACACTTGATGGCAGAGTACCTGTGACTCGAGGCATCTCTGTGAAGAGCTCATCTCATGTTAAATGATTTTTGAAGCGTTAATTCAGCTCTGGGGGAAAGGAGGGGGAATTTAAATTCAGTGGGCTAAGGGTTAATATCTGCCCATAGGCTTTCTGTGGTGTAATTATAACTTCAACCCCTAGATCTGCACTGCACGAAATGCTGCAAATAGGCATTTCTTTTTCCATATTCCATATTTATAATTTTTAAAAGCAACACCAAAAAATGAAAAATTAACAAAATTATAAGTAAAGGTACGAACCAAAGGAAAATATGCCGAACACAAAGAAACTGGTGGATGAATAAGAAACAGTCCAAAGATCAGGCCTTGATGTTTTAATCAAGAAAGAGTGTCATTGCAATGTTTACAGATTTTTTCATAGCAGGATAATGCAAAAATAACTGTTTGAAATGAACATTTTGTGTCCTTGAGTTCCTCTACTGCTGACATCCAAAGAGTGCGTACTGCTGCACCAGCTCCTCCATCCCCAAACAGGTGTGTCTGTACTCGTCCTCTTGACACTCTGCTTGTGTGGGCCAGTACTCAATCCATGTTTTCTCACCGAGGACATACTGAAACCTGGTGAATGCAAAGAAAAACACTTAAGTTCTTTACATGGCTGCAGCGAATCAAGAGGTTATAGCGATAGACAGTAGTTACATGATAAATATATAAATAGCAGCATTAGCCTAAAGTATTATCAGCTAATCACAAAGAACAAAAACATCTGGAGGAGACAAATTCCCTTTTTGTGTCTGTTTTAGTGTTTCATTTACCTGTAACCTTTAACGTTTAGGGCCATGTTTCTGAATTTTTAATGCTATCATTTCAGCCTCTCATCTGATCTTTGAGCTGGCTAAGTTTTGGTGTAAACTTGCATTACTCATCTAGTAGTTGTGTTATAGATAAAGAGCTATAAAGCCAAAGAATAGAGATGAGCTGAACATAAAAAGTAGGAAAAACCTTTTTCTGTTATTGTTTCCTCTGTCTAAGAGGATTATTCTTATTATGATAGACTTCTTGCCCTTCATATATGGCTTTTAATCAGCTGGGAAATGCTTCAGGATCAGTTTGATTCAGTTTATTAAAATAGAGGCAGAGAGCTGCCTGTCAGTTAAATTAAATCCTAAGCAGCTTTTTGATTGGCTGCTAAGTCTGTTCAGATAATAAAAGGTTTTAATATTTTAATTTAATCGGCCATGTTTGATTTTGTGCTTCATGTACGACACTTCTCACTCTCAATGGTCGCCTCAGCTAGAGATCTTTGAAACTCATGTATCAAATATGATGCATTCGGCAATAAATGGTTGATTAATAGCAATTAACGACTGAAACTCTGAGATAAAAACACATTAAAACAAAACAAACAAAAAAAACAACTTACGATTGGTTTTGCTCATCTCGGTGAATGTCTTTAGATGTGCCCATAATCAGGTAGGTTTTTCCTGGCTTCAGGTCTAAAGACTCTCTGCAGTGCTGGTAACTGAGGAATGTGCGCAGACTACCAGCAGGACCCACATCATAACTTCCTGTTGTTTAAATAAAGGAGAGAAAGGTCATAATAGAAACTGAGATACATATAAGGTACTATGTAGAAACTACACTGTTGTTACCCACAGCCCCACTCAAATCATGAATTCATCTCAACTTTTAACTTTTAAATTTTTAACACTCACCTTCTTTGGGGGCTTCAAGTACTCTCATTGTGTACATGTCAGTCGACAAACCGTCTGTAAATTTTTCCAGTCTCACTTTGTACACTGAGGACAGACAAGATGCACACAGTGAGCTCCTCTGCTTACGTTCAGACTCTTAAAAAAATATTAAACAAACACATTTATTTTGGTTTAAAGCGTTTCATATACTTTCTTACAAAAGTCTATTCTGCTGGTCTGTGTACTCTCACAGGCCTTAGCTGTCCGCTGGGCATTGTCGATATGACCCTTCTTCTGCATGCTGCAGTCCTCTGTAAAAACACAACAGACACAACGTAAATAAACACTGCATGACATGAGCATTTAAAGTCACAAATAAGCTGAAAAAAAATAAATAAAAGACTATAGCCAAGGTATTTCTAATCATGCTTTTTTTTTTTTTTTTTGGGGGGGGGGGGGGGGGGTCTGAACATTGTTTAATTGTTTTTAATGTCAGCACATGTATAGAAATATTTAGTTTAATGTGGATTGATGCAAATGACAAACTCAGAGGATTAACTGGGGTGAGCTTTGGTTTCATTCTTTATGTTTATTCTACCATCATGTCCGTCATGACTTCTGTTACGCTCCAACATTTACAGATACGTTACTTAAAAAATGGTGGGGCAGAGAGGGTAAGAGATTCCAGTTTTAGTCAGTATATTCCTCAGTATTAACACTTTTTTTTTTTTTTTTTTTTTTTTTTTTAAACTGAGAGCAAATGTCCAACGAGGGACTTAAGTTGTCCAGTACCTGCTGTGAATAAATATGTTGTTTCTGATACTTTTTAACTGAGTACATTAAATGTCATGTCAAACATCTGTATAGTGCATACAAGTGTTGCTTTAAAAATGTTTGTGTATAGATTTTATGCTGATTCATTGAATGCTTTTTTCTTAGACACGTCCTTGTTTACCTTCAGCACATGTGCATTCATCATTTCTGCAGAGCCTCATCAGCTCTCCAGCTCTCCTTTGCGGATGGTAGAACTTCACACAGTGTGTTTCTGCAACACAATACAAATATATTCACAACAAATGTCATGGAACTTGTTGGTCGATCGAGTATAAACTGTGCATTGAATACTGAAAGAAATACGTATTCTGTACAACTTACGGTCGTAGTATTCATAGACTGACACTGAAGCGGGTTGTAAGACTCCCACTTTCAGTGTCTGATGGATCCTAAACCTGATCTCTTCTGGATGTGTGTGAGAAACCTGGAGAGAGATGTAAAACAAAGGGGAGACAGGTAATGAGACTGAAAGGACAAAAAGGGAGAAAAGTGGATTGGATCACATAATGATCTCTTACCTTGTCCAAGTAGATGATGAGTGAGCCTTTTGTAGACAGGGCTGTGTTCATCTCATATTTGGAAATTGTGCGGGCACGTCCTTTGGCTAACTACACAAATACAAACACATGGTCATGAACCCTGATTCCCTGTTTGTACCTGTGGTGTGTGTGTGTGTGTGTCTGTTCAGTTTCTTACTTTTTCCAGGTCTTGCGTGTTCGGAGTGTAGCCGGTTAGCAAGCCAATATCCAAGACTGACATGGTAGCATCATGATCTTTGTCCATGTACCTGAGCAGACATGGGACAATATTAACTCATCCACTGTTCACCTCAAAAAGACAGAGTTTAAAAAAGCAAAGCCACTAATTTAAAGTCTGACAGACTTTTCTTTTTCAGGTGTTTCAAACTGGATAGAAATTAGCTGGAAAAGTTTTTATTTTAAGTTTTAAGGCTGCTGTCAAATCAACTTGAGCTAAAATACACCAAACATCCTCTTTGGGTTGATTTATTTAAAAAAAACAACTGATCATTTGAAATATTGGATTTCTAAGTTTCTTGAGTTATAAGTCATAATCATCAAACAAAAAAAAAAAAAAAAAAAAAAAAAAAAAAAAAGCAGAAATATTTCACTCCAGAGTTATAAATGCAGAATAATTTTTCTGTTTTTCTTTTTGGATCAAATTTTGAAGAAACCATTATTTTGTATTTTCTGGAAATTGATTCTGTCTACTGAAACAGGTGTTAACGCTCATCGGTACGATTTCTTATTTTTACTTACAAGACGTTTATACTCAGCCAGTAAATCCTCTCTTCATCATCTTTTTTCACTGAAAAAGTAAACTGAAGTTACTCGACAGCTTTCAAAGAGGGAAAACTTGATTAATAAATAGAAAAAGTTTGAGGATAAAGTGAAATTACCTTCTTCAAGTGTCACTGTCATGTTAAACTTCTTGCAGTCGCTCTCCTTTTCTTTAGGCAGAGCGTAATACAGCGACACCATCTGTCATAGGAAAGAAAAGAGCGAGTACATGAGACACTACCAGAAACACAGACCAAACTGTTCACAAAATCATTCTTTACATACTGTTAATGTTGCTTCTCCTGTTCCCTTGGCAGTCACTGTCACATCCTGATTTATTTCATTAATCTGTAGGGATTATGTCCACAAATACGATCACAGAAATGAGAAGAGGACACACACAATAATTAAATAAAAACAGTGATGATACCAAAGAGCCACTGTGGGCTTGTATGAAAGACTTTCTCACTTTCGATGTTCTCGTGGCGTAGTGGTTTGCACGATTAAAGTTGAATTTGTCAGGCCTTGCTCTTCCTGGCAACTGGATGTCTACATCCAGATCATACTCTGGCTCTTTAGCGTTGATCCAGTACTCAGACACAGCCTGGTACACAGTAATGGTTGCCTGAAGAGAAGTTGTATGAGGAGATAAGGCATTAGGCAAACCCGGACATGAAATATTTCATGAGGTATTTGATGTATTCAGATTGAGAAGGGAAACCTCATTACCTGAGTTGATCCATAGCCTCCGCCAACCTTCTGCTGCTTGTTGAACCATCTGACCACTGGTCTAGCATCTTCAAAAGCCTTTGGTACCAGGAGGTAAGAGAAAGGTCAGACTTTCTGCTTTTGACTTCATCCAGGTCAAAAAGACATGAAATGTTCTGATATTTTACTCCTAAATGATAACCTACCATTACAAAATTCCCCGAAAAGTGCAGTCTAAAGTAAAATCACAGGTGCTTTTCTTGGTTTCTGTTGAATTAGTGTTATTTAGATTTTCTAATCAGTCCTATTCAGTGGCTTTTATGGTGCAAGTTAACAACTTCAAGTATCTGTTTTAAAGACTTGTAGTGCTCTATACAGTAAATGGTGAATCACGTTCAGTTGAAGAGACATGACAACATCTTTATTGAAAATATCTGTTTATTACAAAGATTTCCTCCTCACTACTCATCTTTGTTTGCAAAACAATCGCAATTTTAGTTTTTCTAATTCACTTGTGTCTAAAATGGTGATAAAGTATCTTTACATTTTGACTGGTACAGCTTAAATGTTAAAGTAATTCTCAACAGCTGTAGACAACGCCTTTGACCGTTTCAAACAACCATCACATGAAGCAGAGTAAAAGCACATTTCACTCCTGCTTGTTGGCACTAATACATAAATGTTAGTGTCCAATAGTATCCTGAATTGATAAATTAACAACATGGAGATCATTGCTCCTGTCCTATATTCTAGGTAATGCATATCAATGTATTTCAACAATGTTCAAATTTGTGACATTTTTCCTCATTTGTGTTTCAAGGTGAAAAAGTTCTAAGAAATAGAGCCACATGAGGACAGAATCAACATAAATATTTCTGCAGAAGTGTCCTTCACCTCGTCCAACTTTGGCTTCAGGGAAAATGTTCAGCTTGATTTAATTTACAACACAAACTTGCATATGCTATAACCAGACAGCAAACCGTTTCTCAAGCAAGTTGACAAAAATCTGTCGCCTTTACAAACCATGAAATTGGAGTATTTGGAGTCTTCTATACTGTGGAGTACTTACCTTGACCTTGACCAGAGCAAGAAGAGCGTACGCTGTGGCCTCCAGTGTGTAGACATGTCCCTTAGGTACTGGCCAGTGGGACATCTCTAAGGAAAAATAAAAAGAAAGAAAAACTCAAAAATGCACTTTTATGATTGTCTGGAACTGAAATAAGTTTGATCTTAAGTCAGTTCTCCAATTCCGAAACTGGAATATTGAAAAGCATCATAGATAATCACCAATAAAGTGCTGAGCAAACATCAGCCACTTACAGAAATCAAACCTTTGTTTCAGTTGGGGTCTACCTAGCATTTCAGAGTCATTACCTGGAGAAACGAATCGGTAAAGGATCTCCCGGTTCAGTTTATTTTCATTTGCCAGGGCATATGATGTCATGGCCACAGCATAGGGGTTGGTAAGGCTAGGCAGACGATTCTCCAGGTAGGTCACTGCTTTGTCTATGCTGCCTGGGAGACTCTAGATATTAAAAAAAAAAAAACAGGAAACATTGAAACAATATTGATTCTGAGTTTAAAACAAATGGTATCACAACTAAATGTTTTCCTGGTTTGTCATGCTACATTTTTCATCTTTCCCCTCATAAGGCAGAGACTTCAGGAGAGCCTTTGTTTTTTTTTTTAATCAAAAGAAGAGGAAAAAATTTAGCAAAATAGTAAAAAAATAATAATCTAACTCTCTGTTCAGATCTTGAATCAACGTGTGGTTTCAAGTGATGAAAATCCAAGCGACTTGCTGTCAGTACAAGCATTTGCAGCTTGCATCAACTGTGAATACCACTTTACAACTCAACCAGATCCTATTTTTCAGCTCTGATAAATAAATACAAGAGTGAAGGCTGTGCACCGATCAAAATACTACCTCCACTAAAACAAAGATCCATAAAGTGTCAAACTCACATTAACACTTGCAGAGCACAGTGCACGGGACTCCTGCATAGCAATGAGGCAGAAGGCTGTCATAGAGGCGTCTGAATCTCCACCACGCACGTCACCCTACAGATGCACAAATATGTTTTTCATCATATACATCATATATTGGCTTGTGAGGTGAAACAGTTTCAATATTTCAGTTATCTTTCTGAAAAACATCAAGACAAAATATTCACAATATAATAAAATAGAAACGCACAATCATCTCTCCATGGATAACCTTCCCGACTTCTCTAAATACGCCGTCAGGTTGCTGTGTGTTGAGGATGAGAAACTTGACAGCATCACAGATCATGTTGGTTTGCACTGCCACAAAATTGTTTGCCATGGAAAACACCTTGACAACATACGCTGTCAGCCTTGGGGAGGAGAGGAGCAGAGAGGGTTTAGACATTGGTCTGTAAGATTTTTTTACAGGACATGAGCACATCCTCACTTTAATCAGTATGTTAGGATTAGGAGTGGTTGAGTGCCTCACCAAGTGCTGCTTTTGTGAGTGACCCACACAGAGAAGGACCCATCCTGTTTACGGAAGCCGATCTCTCTCTCGTAGCCTGGACAAAAACATCTTATGTTAACATTCGTCAACCTACTATTGACTGAGTCTTGTGCACTGGCCAACAGCTGGGGAGGTCCTTAAGCATATCTTCTATAATTATATCCTTTTATTGCGTGATGATGGAACAAGTTCTATGAAGTTCATGAAGCAAACAGTGAGAGCTTTGAAGGTAGTGATATATCTTAGTGTCCCACAATACGCAGTATCCAGAGCATGCATATCTGGTAAAAGCCATGCATATACAAAGCATGGCCATAGTCCAGTACAGACAAAAAGTGGCAGAGACCAATCATTTTTAAACTGGAATGGAAGAGAAAAACTTATTTCTGAAAAGGAACCCAGATTCAATTGAAATCTTTCCAATCTCTGTTCTGAGAAGTCCTCACCTTTCATGAGAGACAGAACCTTGTTTTTGGTAGTTTTTGTAAACGTTACTGTGATGCAGTGATTTCTTTGCAAATATGGAGGCAGTTGGGCATTTGTGACGATCATTTGTAAGTAATATGTCTATGTATGACTGTTGATGAGAAAGAGGTTGAGAGGTACAGTAGGCTTCGAGGTCATTGGATACTGGCTGCAACCAGTTACATCTGAAGAAAACTGAAATCAAGACCAGTGTAGAACAACAAATGAGTAAATATGTTTATATTCCTACCAGTTTTGATGTGTTTCAGGGCTTCGTTTCGTTTCTCAAAGCCTACATTTTCCCATTGGTTGGTTCTGTCCAGGTATGTGGTGGCAATGACAGGCAGGGTCATGTAGATCATCGTCTGCTCTCCACAACCAGAAGGCTGAACGATCAGGGTACCCATAGAATTCCCAGTGACAGCATTCTCAACCAATGAAGAAACTTGTTCTCGCCCTGCATGCAAACAAGGAATTCACAATAAAAACAGAATTTTACACTTTTAAATACAGACACTGTGTCAAACAACATGCCTCGATCTAAAAAATGCAACTCACCGGTCACGGAGATTTGTGTGCTAGTAGGTGAGTTTGGAACCAAGTCATTCCTGGGAATTCTGCTGTTTAGTGTTTCTTGTTGTGTACCACCTTGGAGAAACAGTGGAAGCTGTTAGCTTGTGATCAATACACAACAGTGAATCACAACATGATGAACCTGTTTCATTGGCAAACTCACCTTTCGGGTCAAGGGTTACCGTTTCACGAGATTTAACTAATACACCTTCAGGCTGGAAAGACAAACAAGAATTATATAAATAGAACAATCATCCTGATTCATTTTAATACAACCCCAATTCCAGTAAAGTTGGAACATTGTGTAAAACATAAATAAAAACAGAATACAATGATTTGCAAATCCTTTTTTACATATATTCAGTTGAATACACTACAAAGACAATTATTTTAGATATTTATTGTTCAAACTGTGAACTTTATTTTATTTATTAATTTGTTTGTTTGTTTGTTTGTTTTCAAACATTCACTCATTTTGAATTTGATGCCTGCAACGCATTCCAAAAAACCTGGGACAGGGGCACATTAACCACTGTGTTACATCACCTTAGCTTGGTGGAATTCTTCCCATTCTTGCGTGATGTACAACTTCAGTTGTTCAACAGTCTGGGGTCTCCGTTGTTGTATTTTGCGCTTTATAATGCGCCACACATTTTCAATGGGAGACAGGTCTGGACTGCAGGCAGGCCAGTACAGTACCTGCACTCTTTTACTACAAAGCCACACTGTTGTAACAAGTGCAAAATGTGTCTTGGCATTGTCTTACTGAAACAAGCGGGCACATCCTTGAAAAAGACATTGCTTGGATGGTAGCATATGTTGCTTCAAAACTTGTATGTACCTTTCAGCATTAATGGAGCCTTCACAGATGGTCAAGTTAGCCATGCCATGGGCACTAACACATCCCCATACCATCACAGATGTTGGCTTTTGAAATTTTGATGATAGTATGGACTGAAGATGATGAAATCCCCAAATTCCTTGCAATTGTACGTTCAGAAACATTGTTCTTAAACTGTTGGACTATTTGCTCACGCAGTTTTTCACAAAGTGGTGAACCTTGCTCAATCCTTGCTTGTGATCGACTAAGCCTTTCTGAGAGGCTCCTTTTATTCCCCATCATGACACTCACTCACCTGTTTCCAGTTTGTTTTGTTTTTTAGCATCCCTTGTCCTTGCTATTTGGGACTTGTAACAGGCATCAAATTCAAAATAATTGAATAGTTGCAAAAAAAAAGGGAAAAAAAGTATTAGTTTAAACAAAAAATATCTTGTTTCTTTTTTAAGTGTAGTTAATTGAAAATAGGTTAAAAGGCATTTGCAAATCATTGTATCCTGTTTCTATTTACATTTTACACAATTTTCCAACTTCATTGGAACTGTGATCGTATATTCTTGGTCGTGAAATTTATATTGCTTGCTGGTTAAACTATCTAACTTTATCCATTGCATTTTGTATGTATTTATAACTCAATGGGGTAATTTTGGCAGTTCAGACTCAGAAATATAATGTTACCCAGACACACTTGAACTATGTTTTAGGCTGAAACATGTCATAACAGAAACGTGGAGTGTTGTTCTCTTACCACCACGGTTAAAGTTTTGATGATTCCATCGTTGAGTGACGAGTCCTTCACAGCTGCTTTGACCTCAATGTTGTATTGTCCATCTCTCATGGGAATAATAATGAAGGGTATGGATCGTGTGGACTGAGGCCAAACTTTGACCTCCTGACGATACCTTCTATGTTTAGAGGCTACACTGCACACGTGCTCCTCTTCCATCAGATCCACACGCACCTTAAGAAGAGACAGAATTACAAAAAAGTCAGTGCAGTTGATGACAGAAGAAGACCTCTATTGAGAAGAAGAGGAATCATATCATCACTGTCATTTCAGTCATATAAAAAAAATGTACTGGACTAATAAATTTCAGTTAACTCCATGTCAAATAAACTACAATTCAGGTCAGTTACATTTTATCCCCACTGACCACCAGAGGCAGTGCATTATCACTGAAGCATCAGTCTTGCGCATGTGCAGGTTGAGTCTTTCATACCAACAGAGTCACTTGGGACCCCCTGATAAACCTGATGAGATTATATCTCCCGGTATCATCAAGCCCTCAGTCCATTATCATCTTCTCAGTTTGCTCAAGCAAGTCAATAAGCCTCAATCCGTGGTAACGTTCCCCTCAGTGTAACTCATGTTAGATTGGCAGAGGTGCCTTTGTCCCTCCCACTATATACAGTTTTTCAGTCATTAATATCATTTTAAAATAGTAGTAGCATTTTCAGCTTGATCTGCCTTTACTTTAACCAGTTAGTGGTGCAGTCCCTCCTCCTACTACCCACTATAACTGTTGCAGGGTGGTATAATTTCAAGACAGTAGAGGTGTTTTTGCTTGAACTGTTATCCATTAAGAGTGCTAACCACTAAGATGTTAGTGTCTCTGGTCTGTGAGGCATGTGGGGCACCAACCTGATGATTGCCATGACTTGTTTCCCTCCTATCTGGGCATTGACCATCAAAGGGAGAATCTCTCTGACCACCCCTGCATGAACTGCAGCATGTAGGGGTGGAAGGGGGCTCCCAGACCTGCCTGTCAGCAACAAGCATTGCGTGGGGTAAGCTGCATTACCCACCTCAAAGAAGAGGGCTAGGAAGGATAGGTCTTTAGCGATGTCAGCCAGAATGGATCTGTTCACCGCTGAACTAGATCAGGTAATGTATTATTAATTAAAGCCTGGCATTCAGGCAAAGGGGAACAGGAAAATTCTGCTTGTAGCCTTCAGGAAACAGCTATTGGTTTTGAGGAGGATGCTATTTCCATGGCTTCGCTGGATACCTACTTTTGCTTCAGAGACTGATGTCGAATCTGAAGAGACTTTACTCGACCTTTTCTGCATAATTATTTTGACGGTGATTAACGAGTCTGTTTTGTATTCTACTGAGCTGTATGGCATGCCCCCGCATGCTGTATGGCTACAAACAAAGTACGGTATCTCCAGAGCTTGTTAACAGAGACTTACAGTCACTTCATCTGGGCTGTAGTTGTGCAGGATTGCTTTAACCTCGAGCTGCTCTCCTCGCACAGCAGAATAGGGCAGTCGGAGATCAATGAAGAAGTCTTTGCGGACGATTACTTCAAATGGCTCGCTAATACAGATTCCTTAAATGTGAGAGAAAAAAAGCAGTGCTGTTGAGAAAAGGAGGAGAATTTTTTAAGCAAGAAAAGCACATTTCTGCCTCCTCACCGTGAGTTCTTGACAGACTAATGCCAGTGAACTGCCATGTTGTGATTGAGTCTTGCAAAGGAACTTTTTTCTCAAATGATGTGGTTTGACTGAAACAAAGACAAAATGTCAGTACTTAGAGAGCTTAAGGGTAGCACTTAAAGTAGTTGTGAACCATAAGTCATAAGCTTCAGCCGTCTTTGACTTACCAGTTCGGGTCTTGTTCATGGCAAGCAGGGAGTGTGATATCTACCCACAGCCAACTTTCAGGGAACTTGGTGCGAGATACAATTTCATCACTGTCCATATAACTGTTGTCATCCTCATCACCTTAAATATAATTAAACATAGTTTTATCATCTGTTTGTTCAGTATGTATGACCATGGCATGTAAAAACAAAGGGACCACAAGTGTATTTTCCCAGTCACTTACTGCGAGCCAGTTGAAGAAGATCCTCTTTATTCCCTGCTCGCTGGCTTTCAATCTCCCTGCAGCAGTCCAGAAAAGCATCCACACAAGCTTGACTAGCGTCAATGTACTGGCTTCGCCTCTCACAGCTGTATCTAACAGGTGTGTCAATCAAGGCATCCCGACAACATTCACGCTGTTCTTTGTCCTGGTATTTGTTCACTGGATTGGATAAAGAATGCAGAGAAGGGACAGAGGTAAGAAAGGTGGATATGATTTATAAAGTATGTCTGAAGTCAGTGCCTTGAGCTTTCTGAACTGATTTTCAGAGAGTGACTGAAAATGGAGCCTATCAGCTGTTACTCTTACGTAGGGTGTTTGTGACTTCCATTATAGTTGTGCCTCTTTTCCTCCTCTTGCTAGGGTCTGGACATTTCAATTCTGAAAAAACAACATTTATAACATATTTAAAACTCAACAAAGTTTGACCAACAACTAAGGGAGTGGTTCTCCTAAATCAAAATAAGGTCATTTATCTTTTTTACAAAGGTATGTTTAGGGAGATAAGCGTAGTGTAGGATCACCTCGTCTGTAAAGAGTCTCAGCATCAGTGCTGGACTTGAACAACAGCCCGGCATCGTAAAACACACCCATGCCATTTTCTCCTCCACCTGGTGTGCAGCCTGTGTCATATTTTTCAACAGTGTCCCACACCTGTAAAGTGGAAAGTCATTCACAATTAGAAATGTAAACAATGGAGGCTTCATGTCATGGTTTGTAAACTAAACGAACATCTCTTAAATTTCATTTCAGGCTCATAAACTTCTTAAAAACCATGTGTAACCCATATCCCATAACCCATATCATTAAAGTGTAAAGCAGAAATAAATTTGTGTTGTGAATTTGTGCTAAAGTCTGCTGTTCCTCGAGTGTCCGCTTGAGGCTGGCTCAGGATGTACCGAAAGTCACATACACACCAAGCCAAAAAAAGCCATTTTCACAGCCAAAATAAGCCTATTTACAGCCTGGTACAAAGAATGTCTCCCATCTGAATTATTGATTTTGCTAACAGCACGCACTGTACGGGGGGGAATTTTTTTTCTAACTCGGCAGATTTGCCAATATTAACAACGTCTGTTCATCCAATCAGAGGCACAACTCATTTCCAATATGGCCACTCCGGCCGTTTTGCTTCAAAAGTCCATTTCAGAAACAGATGAGTTACGTCACAGAGACTACGTCCATTAATTATAGTCTATGGTCATTGTCCACCGAGCCAAATTAGAAAGATTAAAAAAATTGCTAATTATATAAAATTAAGTCTAAAATCATGGAAAGATAAGCATTTCTCTCTGCTGTGGAATGCTGGGGCACGTCAGTAAGAGGCACTTCGCCACGCCCGCATGCAGAAGGGGTTACCTACCGTAACAATGGAAGCTAGTGCTAGCAGCGTCATTGGACAGACCTACCTGTTTGAGCCATCAGAGCCAGAAACTGACTCTGAGTCAGACACTGATATTGCTCATCCCTGTTCCTCACAGTTTCCATCAGAATGGTCATTTATTTCTCCAATTTATGCAATTTAGCAACATGTATTACTGATGAGTAACTTTATAGCCTAGCAAAATACGGTTAGGCTATCAATCCACCCATTTCTTCAGAAGCCTATAGGTGCTCTTATGACAGATTACTTCTGCCGGCGGTTTCCAGTTGCCTTGCACTTATATGGCAAAACAGTTGTGAAGCCTAGCTCTACAATTAAATCCTAAATGGTTGAACTGCTTTGACATGTTTTAAGGAAATACATTTGTGACCTATTTAATGTGTTTCGAAGAAAATGGCTGATTTTGCTTTACACAGACTTTAACAACCATTTAATATCATAATATTATTATCATTAATAACCATTCTGGATTTCCCATCAGGAATCAATAGAGTATGTTCTATTCTATTCTATTCTATTCTATTCTATTCTATTCTATTATATATCATTTACAATTCCTTTCTTGACAAATACTGTCAAAAAAGTGAAATTAAAAAATTGCCTTTTTCTGGGTGAGGCGATGCTTGTTGTTTAGGACATAGACGCCTTTGTCAACTGCTACAAGTCCCACTTTGGCTCCTGGGTCCCCTGTTACTTTCAGGCCAAACATCCTGCGGGGCTCATAGGACGCAGCGTGCCTAGATGATTCCAGCCGCAGCTGAATGTGGAGAAGATGACAGTGGGTCAGACACATTTTTTTCAGTTTTGGTGTCAGTAAAAGCAGTTCGTTACAAATAAAATGCGACCAAGAAATGTGCATTGAATTCATCACTTAGTGCGTGGGAGCGTTGTTCAGACATTGATAAAAACATCACCACCTCAACATTGTGTGTCTCACCGAGCCCATGCAAGAGTCCTCAACGTCCACCCAAACAGAGTCTGATACTACATCATTATCACTCGTGTGATAGTAGGCTATGATGCGGAAGGATGGCAGCATATCTTTGGTGATGGGAATAATCAGGGAAATCAGCACCTGAGCTTTTGAAGGGTAACGTCCACTTTTTACCAGCTGACCTCTGCTCAGGACCTACAGAGACACATCAGACAACATCAACACCTTTCTAACCATCCATGGCTGTGCATACATCACAAGGTAAGCATTTCACATGTACAGTCATGAATCATCTCTCACCAGCCAAGTGATATCACTGTGTCCATTATCTGTCCTTTTTAGATTAAGGTTAACTTTCAGATTATCTCCCACTTGCAGCTCAGCTGCATCCACACCTGTAAAAACAACAAGTAGACTCTAAATGGATCTCATCCTCAGTAGTGTGCTGCTTCCACCATTATCACCACATTCCTTACTTATGTGGATAAAGTTGTTGCTCTTAGAGGTGTATGGTAAAGCAGTCATAGTGGCTATTGCTTGTCTGGTGTCTAAGATTCCTTGTTGGTTGGTCTTTGCCTGGAATTAAAGACACACACAGGTAAGCTTATACAAATAGTGAAGTCAATTTCACATGAGAACATATATTTAACGACATAATTGAATAGCACAAGACAAATAACTGAGAAAGTCTTCTTTTAATGAAAGCTCGATAGCATAACAACTAGCTGGCCATTACTGCTGAACTCAAAGGTTTTTTTTTTACTTCTATTGAATCAAACCAGATTTGGTCATTAGCCTGGTGAGATAGCTCATGGCTAAACTGTTGCCCTTTTCTCTCCATCATTAAATCTTTCAGGATTTCAGGAAGTTAAAAATATTTGTCATCATTCAGCTTTGCTTCAGTTTATGTCCACATTTTACAATTTTGTATCCAGGCCAACATTACTATCTGCTTCTTTTCACTCAGATTTTCCTCTTTTATCTAACACTGATTATCTTTTATCTAAATCTGATAACAGATTTACATTAACTTCATGTTACTCTCCAGGAGGTGTGTGTCTTGAAACACCCTGAAAAACCTTTAAAAGAAGAACGACAGGAGTGAATGTAGAAGTGTTGGTACATATACCAGAGGGAACAGGTCATGTAAAGCAATGTCTATAAGTTATTTTCAGAAATGCTGATTAATGTTTGTAAGATTCATTTTCCATCCAAAGCATACATAAAATAAAAGGTACTCATAAAGACTTACAGTAATTGGCTGTCTAGTGCTCCCAGCTTCTGTATTAATGGTAAGCCTTGCCATGCCGTTAGCGACAGTGTTGCCCTGCACCCTGCCTGGATCCACCACCACTGGAACACCTCGTGCTGGAGTGCCATCAGGATTTACAACTTCAACCTGCCATCAGTGACACAAACAGCTGATTATCAAACAACAACTCTGCAGACATGTTTCTACATATCTGCAAATAAATGCTAAATGTGAAGACCGGACAGGTTATTATTGTTTGTAGTGTAACCACTAATGTTTCAGCAGGTTGGCTGTGTGCATATCAACAGTCTGTTTGGAAGGCAAAGGAGGTGAAATATTTTCATTACAACCCATGAAACATGATCTGCTGCAGCGCTGCCTTTGAGCAGATTGGCAAACATCTTACACTGACTGAACTTTAATCGTTGGCTTTGAACAGACATGCAAGTCAAAACAAATATTCTCTCTTAGACACAGCCTTTAACACTCTGGTCAAATTTTACTCTGCATCTTATCTGTTTTTGAAAATCTGCCTGAGCAGCATGATGAAAGTACATGAAAACATTCAATAATCAATCAAAGTTACAATAAGACCTCAAAACAACATGTGACTTTGACATGATTACTTCTTTCCGAATATCTGACATGACGTTTTTTCCCCCTTTTTTTAAGGAATGACTTAATTAAAATACTGGTTCTCATTTGTCCTTTACTGTAAATGATCTTTTATTTTGGCTCGATAGCATGTAATAGAAAGAGTACTCTACCGTAACATCAAAGGACATTCCTGGTTTGTAATATTTGGGCGTTTTCTTGAAGGTGATGGTGTAAGGTGACGTAACAATCTGGATATTTTGAAGTTTTGCCTCCACCATTTCACTGCCTGTTGAAAGATATGATCCACAAACATTTTACTAAAACACGTTTTACATCAGTGCTGGTCAAATTGATTCAGAAAAATGATCACAGATACACAGACACAAAAACTTGTCTTACCGCTCTCTGTCAGCACACTGACAGCGACAAAAATGGAGCCCCCAACGAGTCCATTGATGTCGTCGACAGCCTGTGTGATGTGCTCTCTCTTCAAAGTGACCTCTCCTTCCCCTTTGTTGATCTAGTATAATACAGATACATGTAGCAGCGTGAAGGCAGAGTGTCATAAATGGACGACATTTAAGTTGTTTCTGTCAGCCTGGTTTTGTTTCAGAGAATAAAAATCAGTGTCACCACCTGCAGTCACCTGAGAGAATCTTAACCCTTAAAAGCCTGACCCATTAAAAAATAGCCAGTAAAATTCTAATTCTTTGATACTGAGATGTTTATTAACCCATTTAACAAAAAACAAAATAATATTGCTGTATCACTTTGTTTTAAATTTAAATTTTGTTTTACCTCATTGTCTTACTATTATACACCTTTATTTTTTATTTTTTTAATCTGATCCTGTTTTTCTGCCTGATTTTCTGGAATATCATTTGCTTTGTTGTTTGAGCTGCCTGTAAAGCACTTTGTTACTTTTTTTTTTTATAAGTGTTATATAAATAAAACATATTATTATTATTATTATTATTATTATTATTATTATTATTATTATTATTATTATTATTGCTTCTGATATTTTTTTCGTACCATATTTGACACATTGGATGGTTTTTGCAACTTTTTTAAGTAAAGGTATTGGTAAATATGCATTCTTTCTATCAGAAAATACTTGTTTTAAAAATAAGTAACAATTTAGATTTCATTCCTTACCGCAACGTCTTGAAAATTAGCAATGATTTTCATGCAAAAAAGTGTGCGGATGATTTTGTGAGAGCAGCCATTTTAAAAAGGGCCAAAATACGGATTCAGCTGTCTGTAGTGGGATGATAATCCTCAAGGGAATAGAATACTTTTTTTTTTTAAAGGTACAGGTTATAACAGATTTTTTTTTAGATGTCAATGACATAGGGGTCTTCAAAACTCATGTATCAAATATGATAGTTTGTCAATGAAGGTTTAAATACATTTTTTATTGTGTTGGAAGCAATTGATGGACCAACTGGCAAACCAGTAGAGAGAAAAACTGTAGATGAGGCTGTTTTCCTACCTGCACTCTCTGGAGAGAGCCTGGGAAGCTGATAGTTCTTTCTCCTTGTTTAGCCCCAAACACCACAAATGCTGTTCCTTGAACCTCTTCTCCAAACAGATATCTGTAACAATGTGATGAAAGAAATAACTGATTCAATCAAACAGACACAACTCTAAAACATATTTTCATCTCATGTGAATTTACCAAATTATCCAACATCTGAACAAAAAAAAATAGAAACATCTTTACGTACGTGGCTTTGATGTTGACAGTAAAGTCTGGGCTTTCCACGTAGTAGAAGGAGCTTAAAGGAGTCAGTTTAACCTCAAAACTGGGCAACACTGGAAAAAATGAAAATTTATTTTATGTCCATCCAGAAAAAATAATACAGCTGTAGTTTTTCTTTGAATAAAATTATTTGGGACCCACCATATTCTTTGACCTCAAACTCTGCTGAGTAGCTCTGCAGTGGGTTGCTGTGGAACTTTGTCACCACCTTCCATATTCCAGGACTACACACAAATATACACAATAATGTGCTTTTTAATAAACAAGCAAACATCACAAAGGTTACAACATGGTTTTGCTTCTTTTGTTTCGGGTCACAGTTTGCTTGCCTCTGAGTTTCTTACTTACACCGTATGATAAATTGACGTCGTCTCTGTGATGTCACCTATTCATTTTAAAACCCACTAACAGTTAGACCTTAACAAGACCAGAGGTTACCACTTGGTTTTTTCATACTTTAAATCCTATGGCATGTTTGTCTAAACTAAATATCTCACTTCTAGGCTAAATAAATAAATAAATAAATAAATAAATAAATAAATAAATAAATACAAAGTGGAAAAATGAAGGTTTATTAAAATTAAATTCCCACCTGACAATTTCAGGTAATTGGTAATCTCCAGAGTGGATCCCTGACTTCAGAGTGACTGGATCAAGTGGTAAAATGATGCCTTCAGCGGTCTAAAAAGTGAAAAATATTCAACAACCATTACCAAACCATCAACATATCAGACTTACAGATTAATTAAGTAAATCTTTGTTGTTTTTCAACCACTCTTTAAATCTGCCCTCCCTGCACTTGAGGGAAGGGCTTTGGATGCAACTCAACCACTAGAGGGAGACACACATTTATATTCACCTTTAAACCAACAACACTTTTAATCTGACAGAACTCATTTCCTTTGGAGCCTTTTGTTCATAATAAATAAAAGGCGTGAGACTATGAACCAGTGTCAGTGCTTATGAATGTGTAATATAATTCACTTTTAGCACTTTATCTGCAATTTATTCTCAAGTTATTGTTTGTTTTTAACTTATTTTTGTAACAACTATTTATTATGACATGTGCTGCTGACCTCTTGGCCAGGCCAACCTTGCAAAAGGAATTTAGGTCTCAGTGGTTTTATCTATCTGGTAAAATAAGGATTAAATAAATAATAAAGTAACAAAAAGAACTCGACAACATCAGATCAAGACCTGCAAGAGCTACACAAATAGATTCATCTCCGTGCTTTCCACAGGTTAGAAACCGTACCACAATCTCAATGGAAATAGAAGTGTCAACTTGGACATCGCCTTCCCTTTCCACAGGCTCCATTTTGGGTGTTAATGCAAATATCCTGTAATGAACTGAAAAACAACGAGAGTGAGAGGAAAATTATTATGATGTTGGGTGAAGGAAAGGGTTTGAAGTGAGATATCTGCTGTTGGATACAACAGCTCTGCTCTGTATTTGGAGAGGCATTTCACAGGAGATCAAAGTCCTTAAATTCTTTTTAAGTGTTGTTTGTACCTTTACTGTTGGGGGTGTAGAGTGTCTTGTCAGTCTGGATGAAGATGTACCCGGACTGGAAGGACACTAAAACGACTTTCTCCAGCAGGCGATCAGGGAACTGAGCTTGAAGGTACACATACTGCTTCATGTTTGGATCCCTGCTGAAGCCCTCAGGAGGGATCTGAAACCATCATGAAGACACAAAGTGATTATGACGAGCAGGACACGGTATGTAGAGAGTGTATCTGACTGTAATTATCTTTTTTGTGTCTCTGGTAGAATAAGACACTGATTAAAGGATTCAGAAATATTGTTTTATCTACCGTTATTTTTCCCAGTGCCTGGAAGTGATTTCCGCCATTGAGAGTGACAGCAGTTGATGCCAGTTTTTGAGTTCCTGCTGGATGGTTCATCACTTTGATTTCCACATTGATGTCACCTCCTGCCCAGTCCTGACACTCCACAAAGATGTTTTCCGCTGTTCCTACACGCAACAAGTTGGGAGAAGACAACACCTGCCTGAGAGAAAAAAAAAGAAAATTGTCTGTAGCCCCTGAGTTTAAGGATTTTACTACGACAATTAACATTTGTTTTACACTCTCTTTGTGTTTTGTCATTAGGTAAGACTGCAGTGCTGTGTTCAGTAAAAAGTTGTCTGGAGACTTGTTGCCTGGGGACTTTGTGCTAAAGAGATGCTGGCTCTGCTGAGTTCATGAAAATTGCTGTGCTGTAGAGGGATTTTTTTCAGTCTAAACAAAAAGGAAATTTCATGATTACTCAAGAAAAAAAAGAATCAAAGGTGGGAAAACAAACCTTTATATGATATTACATATTAGTGACTCTGGATCTTTTTAGGGGTGAATCCTAAGCCTCAAGGCTGAGGACTATGCTATTGCAGCCTGCAAATGTACATTTTAATTCCACCTAATATCCAAGAAATTATAAACAAAAACGAAGAAGAAGAAGAGGAAAAACATGAATTGCCCCTGTGTGGACTTAACAATGAAGAAGGAATCTATTGATGATCTTGATTTAGATCCAGCTCTGAATCAACACATTTCATCACATTTATTGACTCTGCTCACTGTGTGTGGTAACCAGTGCCATAGTACTTTTCCTAATCCCAAGCAAACCACAAAGGAAACAAAATCCTCGTTATACAATACATGTAAAGGCCATTTCAATGTACTTTTTTCAGAAAACATGAAAGCATCAGAGCCCTCACGTTGTTACTGCTCTGTAGCTTGAACTTTGGGAGCTTAATGAACCAAAAAACTGCTTATTTCTCTGATATCCATGGAGTTGATTAAGATCAAGTGGACTCAGATAAATATTACTTACATCGGAGTTCCATCAGCAAAAGATGAAAGAGATCCAAAGGCCAGAGCGGCCAAGAGCACCAGCACAGCCCCCCTCATCATTCCACCCGGTCCTGATCCTCCAAAAATGTAGTGTCAACCAGAAAGCACCCTGCTTTTATCCACTATCCTCCCTCCTCCTGCAACTCCATTTCACCACTGTACACAAACGCACAGATACACACATGACTTCCCAGCAGCAGTTGAGAAATGTCTGCTCTGAGGGAAAAGATAAACATTAGAAAATCAATGAGGACTAACATGACTCGCTGACTGACTTCAAAAGCTTCAGCTGTAAATCAAATAAAGTCTTTAACTGCAAACCAGCAAATAATGCTGTTTGTATACTTTTTGGTATCAAACATATAACATATATTATTTTCTATGGGCAGTCATTCTTCTTTGTGATCCTGTTACATAAGTCAGCTTACATCTGAACAAACACTGAACAAACAGAAACAGTTGGGTTAAAGGCTTGTTGAGAAATTTTCAACACTTGGCAGGGATTTTTGGAGTTTAAGCAATCCAGATATTCCTCTGCTGGCTGCCAGGATAGTGATATCTCATCCAGCAATTAACATAGATTTTACTTTATTTTATTTTGTTCTTTCTAAAAAAAAAAAAATCGGTTTGATTAAAGGCAGTTTGATTAAAAAACAGGAGGTACTTGTGGCACAGTAAATGAATATTAAGCCTGACTGATGCATAACATTTAACTTGAAATCCTCTCAAAGCAATGAGTGTTTGCACTTTAACATTTTCATCTTACAACAAATTCTTAACTAACTTTTATCTTGTGTTATTTCTTTAAGTTACCAGCTTTATTTCGAGAAAAAATAACATGTTATTGTGCTTGATGAGAACAGTTTTAGGGGGCAAAAAGTCAGTTATTTAACAATTATCATCACCATTACATAGCAGTATATATCTCTTTAGATACTCTGACTGTAAGAGGTCATTAAAAGCAAGAAAGCAAATAATGAACTGAATTGAAATATTATAATTCAGCGGATGCACATTGAATTTGCAAAAGCAGTGACATTTAAAAATGCTGTAATAAAGATTACTCTCAAGATCAGAAGTCACATGACATCTTATAGAGAACATTGTTTGGCACTGTTTTGAACCAAAAAATGGAGATAGGTGTGTAGGCTGCGTCTAATCTGCTAACATGTTCCCAATCGACACGGACAATGCACAACCAGTGCAAGCCTGTGGACATTAACCAGAAAGAAGGACCCCCAACATCAGCCTCATTGGGCAAACCTGTGTGACATTGTTTGCTCACAGACCTTGTGATGTTGTGCTTTTTACCCAGAGGGTCCGGACAGGAGCTGTGAATGGGTGCGGCTGTTACACCTTGGACAGTTAGCTAGTCTTTCACATGGCCAATACATACAAAGACAATAAAAAAAATAAAATAAAACATCTAATCACTCACACTAACTGCTTCAACTGAACAATCAATTTTATATGAGACAGAGCAGGTCATTTACAAATAAATAAGAGGTAATGATTCTTCTAGATTTAAATTTAAATTTTTTTCAGGCTCTTCTGGTCAACCTCACTGTACTGACAACAGTTAAGAAGGAGCAGTTGAAGAAAAGCAAACACTCTAAGCGGTGCAGAACAACTAGTTTGAACAGAACACGGCTAATGCTGAGCTAACAGGCTGCTAATCATAACAAAATGTTAAATGGAAATGGAGGAGAGAGTTTTTAAACTTTCCTAATATATGAAAGGAATGGGATTATTAAAGTGAAAGTTTTTGTCTTTGTTGCCTACGAAGTACAGCATCACCAAAATCTGTTATGCTTGTCATTGCGAATTAGCACGTTGCATTATTTTTCACAAACAGCATTCAAAAACAGTCATGGCAGTGTGTCTTTTTTGCAGGCCAGACTCCATCATTTTTGCCACATTTTGAAACACAACGACTTGATTTTGCACTTTAAAAAAATAAGCTGGGATAGGATACAAAACTGTGACCCTAGAGGGAATAAGAAGAAGCCTAGACAATGAAGGTACAGTTTGTATGTATGGATATATGGATAAATGAATGATAGATAGACTAAGCTTAATAGCTTGGGCTTCAAAATTTATGGTTTATATATATATATATATATATATATATATATATATATATATATATATATATATATATATATATATATATATATATAATTTTATTTTTTTATTATTATTATTAATTGCTCGAGAAATGAATTCCATTCCTGTCCTCAAATTTTCCCCACAAAAGAGGCAGCTTCTCTGTGAGCATAACTTTATTTCTTTAAAAAAAATATATATAAAAAAAAACGTTTTCATTGTGTTTGGCCCGTCCTTGATTTAAACCTGAGGGAGACTGAGTCTTTGTTCCTGCTGTTAGTCATGAGCAACTTTTGTTTGATTGTAATAATTCAAGTAAGACAAGCCACGGTGTCAGTGGTCAGGCTATTAAACAAAGGCTCTCTTAACATACACAAGGGCTTTTAATTGTAATGATTAACCAAACCTTGCGTCGTATCAGTGAGTGATGATGTGTTGGCAAGTAAACCTAGATACCTTAGTACAAGCTGTATGCTGTTTTTATTTATTTATTTATTGGGTCATTTGAAAAAGAAAAAAGAAAGTATTTGGATCATTCTAAGGCATGCAAAGAAAACGATGTAATTACAACAAGCAACACCCACAAACAAGTAAGAAATGGGAAACTAAATCTGATTGGCGTTGATAAGACACGTGATCAGGTATATTTGCATATGGCCAGGCAGGTGAGCGTGCGAAACATTCGACTCAGTTAAGCCGCGTGCGCATGAACAGCCTTCGGACGGAGTTTCGTTGTTTCCCGGAGCCTCTCGTGGAGCTAGAGTCCCCGCGTGGCACGTTTCAGTTGCACTCTCGTCAGCCGGCAGGTATCGGAACCTCATCTGTACCTTGAATTTAAATCTGCAGGTATTTTTCTACAGTGAAGGTTTCCCGGTAATGTCGCCACCGGGAGCTGCTTAGTTTCTGTTCCCCTCAACGGTTTCAGCCGTTCGCTCACAGCAGCGGTAGACTCACCTGAGCAGAAAGGTAACCTACCGGTTTAACTGGTGGAGCGGCACCCGCAGCATTCCGCCATCCAGAAGAGAACATCCGCCTGTGGCAGTGTTCACCTTCAGTGGGTGTGTCTGTGCTGCTGGTTTATAGAGGATTTGGGAGGAAAGTGGCTTTTTCAGGGTCTAATGAAGCACGCGTTACTGTGTCGAGAAAGAACATTTATTGTAAGTAAATTATGTTTTTTTTTGTTGTTGTTTTTAATAAAAAAAAATCACCTGTTGTTATAGTGTTGCCTGTCAGTGTAAAAATATTGCATGATAGTTTATTGACATATTACTTTCATCCCAGTGATAAAGGTCAGCCAATAAAATGTTAAAGCTCAGATTATATTAGCTTCAAACTACACTAAAGGTGTATTCTGTTTTAACTCGTGTCAGACAATGAAGGTGTCGACTCCTACACTGACAGCATTATAAAAATCAGCTGTTTCTGTGATGTATAATGACTCAGATGCGTTGTACTTTGTTGACCTGTTTGCAGTTTTGCTTTAACTCCAGCTCTAACCCTAAACAATGCACTGATATCCAATACAAAGGCTGTAAGCAGTACCTGTGGGAAACTTAATGCTGTCATGTTTGACCTGATCATTTAGTGCTTCGTGTGAAAAAAGTAATTTGGTTTTTATTTGCAGGGAGGAAAAAAACAATAAGTCGTTTTGTTTATCCAGAATGATGCAGTCTTATCCTGACTAACTGATTGCAGGGAGTCCTCTCAAACATTTAAGTTTCCTTCCAGTCAGCGTGAAGAGCTGATAAGATCGAGGTATTTGTCATTCTTGGAGATCTGAGAAGCAAATTTACTTGTCAGCTCTCTTGCCTCTCAGGTTGTCCCAGTTTTAGTGTTTTCTGTTTGCATATAGTTTAACCATCTGAGGCTGTCTGTGCAGATACCTGAGATTACTGCCTCTTTCAACTTCTCTTTCTTCTCAGGTGCTTGTCCAGATGTAATCCAACAGGCCTGATCCTTACTTAAATTCCTCACGGAGGTGAGTTGAGACCCATGTTGTAATCTACATGAAGCTTTAAGGGGACACAATCCCTTTTAATACCATGAATCTGAAACAATGTTAAAACAAAGCTCAGATGTCGTCACAGCTTTTGTATTTTCTTATAACGCTTGCAACAGCGTAACTTTGGTGTCACATGACATGATACAAAAGATGACGAGAGATGTTTCACCCTGCAACAACTCTAAAATCACATCCCTGTACTTTCATATCAAAGGAGAGACATTGCAGAGATGTAAATATTACTACTTGAACTGGCAGAAGGAAAAGGATGCTAGTTCATGTTTGTTTTTAATGGAGGTGTACTTTGCAAATAATTTTTAGTGGGTGTGTGGCTCTCAGAGGGCAAGAGGGGAAAACCCAGGACAGGATCGCATGTAGAAACACACAGCCGGAGAGAACATGCCAACTCAACTTAGAAAGGAGTCTCAGGGACTCGATCCTGTTAATTATAATTGTAATAAGTTTTATTTATGGTGCTTTTAAAGCACTCAAGGTCACCTTAAAAGGATAAAGTTAAAAAAAAAATAGTATTTAATTTCAATGAATAAAACCAGTAAGATGTAGTGCAGTTTAAGTAATAAATAAAATCAACAGGATGAGAAGCAGTGAGGTGAAAAGATGGGATCAGAGTGAATATACCAAAAGGTTATACCAAGGTTTGAAAACGGAGAGCGCTAACCACGGCTGCATCTTTGTTTTATAACTTTATTTATTTTATTTGGAACAACCCGTCTCTCACATTGTTTGCTTTCTGGTTGTGGAGTTTCAGACTTTGGCATTTCCAGTTAAAACTCTTCACATACACTTGGCACACTTTGAAAAGTTTCAGCCAAAAATTTTGCTAAATTCACTCATATTTTTTTAAAAAAAAAAAGTGACCTAAAAACTACAAAACATCACTTACAGAGTGAAAAAGCAGACCAAACCACAGTATCACTTAAAAATATGTGTTAGATAAAACCGTGAGTTTTAAAAAGAAGTTTCAAAGAAAACTCACAGTTTTAAGATTTTACACATCACTTGCTGTGAATAATTCAAACTCAGAGGCACAATATCACTCCACAACAGTCACATGAACGTATAACTTTAGTGTAGGTGACACGATGGTGACCTGAAATGGTGTTAAAGCACAAATTCTGAGCTCAACCTGGTCCGATCAGGATCCGGTCAGGGCTTGTAATCCAGCGGTCTCTAGATTAAAAAAAAGACCCAGCTTTGTTCAGCAGCTTTGGGCTCAACATACCTGGTTTACCTATTTATCTTGACTCCTGTCACACTTCTGATAACAAACCCTCTGTCACCTTCATTTGATGAGTTAGACCTTGGAACAACAAAGAAGGGTCTTTTTTGAGGGTTTTGGAGCGCACAAAGGGACACAGTGTAAAGTAGACCTGAGAAATAGAGTCGTGTTTTTTTAGTTAGTCAAATGACGAAAGCACAAGTCTAGGTTAACCAGGATCATTCTGTAGTCTAAAGGTTCAGCTTCTAGATTGTTTTTGGAGGAATGATTGTATTCCTTAAAAACTTAAGTAAATTCCAAGCATCTAACCATCAGATCACCTGGATTAGAAAATTTATTGTCCCCTCTTAACAGAATGCCTTTTTCCCTCCCCAGCTGTCTTATCACCATGACAACACTGGGGTTAATCCCACCTACAGCACCAGTGTTTGTGTCCACCGTGCTGTCCCTGCTTAGCTTGGTTCTGCTGCTGCTGCTGTGTGTGATCAGGAAAAAGAGACAGATGGAGGGAACATACAGGCCGAGTGCAGAGGAGAAGAAACAGACGACAGGAGCAGGACCGGAGAAACCCGGCCTGCCTCTGCCGCTGCCCAAAGAGGAACGCCTCATATAAAGGACGTGATGAAATGAATTTAAATCACTTTCACGTCCTGACTCTGTGCAAACCTGAGGATTAAAAACTCTTTCTGTCAAATGTTACACGGATAAGGTCTTTGTGATGGCACCTGAAATCTTCAGACACACTGAACACCGTTGGTGCTGCATATTTTCATTCTGGGTGACGACAAGAACACTTATCTGACTGCCAGCTCTATCGTCTGTCTCACTGCACGGACAGAGGACACATATATGATTGAAATGAACTGACCTGTTTGTTATGTTTGTACAAAAGTTTGTCTATTTCCATTGTTAAGTGTATTTATGATTAATGTGTTTTTCACTCACTCCAACTATGAAGGATTTTGATCAGAACACCACTGACTGTAATGCACTTTACATCATGAATTGAGTTGGTCTTAGTTCAAAAGATGACAGTATGTATTCCACATAACTAGTTACGTGCATTAAACAAGAACTTGCACCCTTTTCCGCACTCTGTTTTTTGTCTCAAAGCAGTTCAAAAAATGAAGTTTATTTCAGTTTTAGAGATTTTACAAAAATGTATAGATCAGGGGTTCCCAAACTTTACCACGCCAAGGCCCCCCAAACAGCATTAACTTCTGACCAGGGACACCCTTTGCAATGCGTATGAGTACACAGTGGATTCACATTTATTATTATTATTATTATTATCATGTTGTAACAATCTACCCCCCCCCCCCCCCCCCCCCCATTGACCGGTACGCGGTCATAAAAAGGTTGGAGACCACTGGTATAGATCATGTGTCAGTTTATTTTTAGTTGAGAGAAAGTCTCTCTCACACCTCTTCAAAGAGCAAAAAGAACAAACAAAAAAAAACTCCATGAACCAAAGAAAAAACAGTCATTGGTTTGCAAAGTTTTTATCTTTATGAAGAATTCAGTTTTTTTTATTTCGACCAAGCTGCAAAGCTGCTCTGTATTTAATTGCAATTTCTATATTTTAAAGACAAATACACTTTTACTTATCTTCCTAGTCTCGACAAAGCTAACCGCTAACCGGTTAGTACCCCAATGAGAAAGTCTGAAAATTTAAAGTGTTAATTATTGTCAACAAATCCCAACATAAATACCACTGACTCACACGTTAAACTCTTCAGTGAGACACACAGGGTGATGTGATCCTTCATTATAACAAACACTTTCTTTTCTCTGAATACAGCTGCATTGTCCTTTCAGCTTGTGTGAAGTTTGTTTAATGGAAAAAAAAAGAAAACAGCTTTCAGATTCGCTACAAACACTGCTGGACAGATTTATGAAATTACAAACAACTGGAAACATACATTTTTAAGATCCAATAGTCACATAAATTAGTAATCTTTTTAATTATTATTGAAAAATTATTTGAAATTCATCAATCATGACTTGTCCCTGGTTGACCTAGCTTAATTTTTACATTTGTTCTGGTTGTATCCAGCTTCACTTTTGCTACTAAGAATCATTCAGTGTCGACTTTAACCAAAGAAAATCTATTGCTGGTGGGTAATAAGTTAGAAAGCCGTGTTTTAAATTGTGTTAGGTCTGGACTCATTACTCAAGCACAAAAGCAGTGAAGCAGTGAAGTGTGCGAGGAGAGGTTGAAGATATGGTTTGAAAAGAGGCTCTCTGACCTTAAGACCTTTAAATACCATAAATAATGTGTAATAGCTTTTCAAAAAGCTCTGCATATTCCTGAAGCTAAAAAAAGTGTAGCTTTAAATAACAAATAAACTTCCATAAAATGTTGATAACATTCTGAATAACATGAGGAAGCATGAGTGCCAGCTGTCAGTAACACAGGCGTGGCAATGTGGAGAAAAGCGGACTTTTGCAGCCCCATAGAGATCTAGGAAGAACTTCTATAAAAAAGAAATAAAGAATGAGGTTAGGCGCAATTTTTTTTTTATTTATAAAACTAGAATATCCATTTGAATACTATTCAAAAAATCAGTGACTAGTTAACGGAAATGTCCTTCCTCTATGTTAACTTTTTTTTTTTCCTGCCCTGCAATCCAGACGATGGCAGCAGAGCATGCATCTCTCAGCTGTAGTTCCCTAGAAAGTATCTTAAACCATGAAGCAGAGAGAAAAGAGCAGCAATGTCAAAGTTCTGAAATTTGCTTGACTTTAGTTTGAAGGCGTCAACATAAATATTTCTGCATCTGTTCACTAGTTATGTTCATTTTAAGGTGGTTTATAACTAATAAGCAGGCTAAAGTTTCAGCCTTACTGTGAACTAAAATATCCAATTTCACATTAATTCTTCCTACAAATAGGCTGATGAGAACCAGACGGACTGTTCTGAATAGCTGTGTGAATAAAGTTGTCTTTGAATTCATGTTTGATATCAAGTTGTTTATTACTTTAGTTGAGAACTAAGAGGAAGAAGAGATACTCACATCCCAGGTGAACAAAACCTCTCTCTGCTTTGCAGATGAGTCCTGCTCACCCGTTGGGATTCTGTTTTGAATAACCACCAGCTCACCATTTTCTATACCTTACTTATTGTGTTTCATGAAGGAGAAATCTGTGTTCATAATAACTATTTGAAAACTTACCCAACTTTAAGTGGCATAAAAAATGAACAGAATCATAAAGATGAAGAAATTCAAAGAGTCAAAGAGTTCATTTAAGATGTTCTGGATTGAAACGAGTGAATTCAACGAATCTGACTCTTTATTTCTGTAACTTTAACCCTTGGTGCAGGATGCTTAAAAGCTGTGAGAAAGACAGGACCTTTTTTTTTTTTTTTTTAAAAAAAAAAGGTCTAATTTGATCCTCTAACCTTCAAATCTCTTCTTCAGCTCAGACACTTTGATTGGTGCTCGCTCTTCTTCCTCCTCTGAGACGTTTTTCTCTGATATATTTGAGTCATGTGACTGGTGAGTTTGGGCATTGTCTCTGCTCTGAAACCTGTCCCATACTCTCCCTGGTTCATCCAGATCTTTGGCCTTTGACTTCAGCTGAAAGTTTGGGCTGTGCCCCTGAGACTGGTAGCGTGCTGCAGCAGAAAGCACTTTGGGAGGAGAGGAGGTCTGTCTGATCTCTCGCTTCTCTTTCTCTTCTTTTATGTTGTCCTGAGCTGCTGGAGGTACGGGGTCAGGGGGATGAGGATTCAGATTTATGAGCTTGTTTTCCTGGTGCTCCTTCTCCTCCTCTTCTTTTGTTACATCTTCATGTATTTCACTCGTTTCATCTTTTGTCACTCCGGCTTCAGCAACTTCCTCAATCTGATTTTGCTCATCCTCTTTCGACTCTTCTGCCATTCGCTTCTCTTCTGTTTCTTTAACTTTTCCTTCTCCTAAACTCTCTCTCTTTTCTAGACAATCTACATTTCTCTCCTCCACTGACTCCACCTCCTGAAGGTCCTTCCTGCCTTCTGTTTCTTCTTCTTCTTCTTGTTCCCCATTTATCGCCACATTTACATCTTGCTGTTCTTGCCTGCTTTCTTGCTCCTTTAATTCACATGCTGCCAGGAGCTCCTCTGTCCCTTCCACTTCCAGCATGCTGGTATCTGGCTCTGGCCAGTTTGATTCCTCAATTAGATCTGATGTTTCCTCTGCAATTTCCTGATTCCAGCTGTGCAGGCTGCCACTGCCGCTGATGGACAGAGAAAGACTCTCCTGGCTGGGGTTGGCTGGGAAACCGAGCTTAAAGACAAAAACAGCAGTTGTAGGACCAGAAAACACACATAATCTGTGTCAGTGTCAGTATTTCTTCTTACCTTCATGATATAGTCCTGGCTGTCAGATCCAAACAGATCAAGGCTTCGAGTGCCGTACAGCAAGCCACGCTCATGAACGCTGCGGGAACTGAGCGTGTCGAAGATTTCCCCCAACAGATCCATCTCCTCTGGATCAGACAGTAAGGAATCCTGTTCCTCATCTTCATCCTCCTGGAGCTCAGAGTCAGGTTGTGGCACAGGTCCAGACACAGCTCTGATGAGCAGAGGTTTAAATTAAGAGTCATCCAAAAGAAAAAAACAAAAACAAAACAAAGCATAATGTGTGTGGTTATCCTGTTTTTCCATTTCTTCTCTCACCCATCCCATGTGGTTCCAGAATCCTGTGTGTGCTCCTCCTCTCTGGCTGCCCTGTGTTTGTGGACAGGTCGACGAGGACGTGACTGACATGAGGCGACACAGAGCAACAAAGCGAAGCAGCAGCAACACAACATACCCCAATAGAAGTGACACACATCGGGATGGATAAAGAAGCAAAACAGCGGAGCAAAAAGATGTATAATGGCACAAAGAGCAGAACATGCAGAATGAGTAAATTAAGGATTTTTATTAATGTTATTCATCCTGTTATTGGAGTTTGTTTAGAAAAAATATGGAATAACGCTTATCTCACCATCCCAAAGTGCTGTGTGATTGGCAGGCGGCTCTGCAAACAATCTGACTGGGCTCGACGGTGTGACATTGATCCTCCTCTCTGAAGGGTGTGTTCATCATCGTGGGCCTGCAGCACACAAAAAAACAGCAGAAGTTTATGTTACCATATAAATAAAGTGTTATTTGTATGAATAGAAGCTCACACTGGTATAAATGCTGACCCACCTTATGCATCAGCAAGTTTTTCAAACCAGATTTGGCGAGACCTTTGGCCTAGGAGAAGTGAATGTGATTATTAAGAGGAATGTTTTGGTATCACAGACTTGACTTACTTGATCTCCTAAAGAAAATAAAATCTTGGCCGTGCCCTTACCTTCATGTTTGCTTTGGACCTCATGTTCAGGATGAGGGCTCCTCCACCCTTCTGTTTAAAGCACAAAAAAGCATGTGTTGCTTTATTTTTAACAAGGTAAAAACAGACTTGAAGAACGTTTTAAAAAACAACAAAAAAAAATTACCTTTAAATTACCAACCAAATGTTGGTAAGATTTGCCTCTTCCTTTAAAAGAATAGAGATACAAAAGTATGAGATTTAAAAAAAAAGGTGAGTACTGCAAAATGAGACAAATCACACGTCTACACACCTGCATTTGTTACGCATTTCTGGATCTCCTCCTCAAAGAGATCATCCGGTTCCTTCCCTTTGTTCAGAGCCGACAAGCGGCTATCAATAAACTGACAAACATACACGTGGTTATTTGCTTTTACAATGCAAAATAGAAAAAAAACATTTCAAGCATCATTTAACATCATTTTCATTAACTTTATTAGTGTTTTTTACTCTGCTCCTGGAAAGTGTTCTCCTCTCAAAGGCCTCTAACTTGTGATAAATATGAAAACGTCCAGCAGAGGGCAGTCAGTGGCCCCTACCTGTTTGAAGAACTGTAAATGGACAGCACTCTGCAGAAACAGCCTCATGCTGGAGGATTTGTGATCTAGAAACAGCTCCTCACTGAAGTCCACTTCACCCTCCTGCAAAGAGACGGACAAATAAATCTACTCTCCTGATCAAGAGTCTCTTCTCATCAAATCAGTTAGCTGAGCAGTTATAGGTGGTGCTTGGATAAGTGATTCACCTGGTTACCCTGCAGTGCATCCCTGTAGCCTCCAAACAGCAGAGCCTGAGCGTTGAGGAAGGCCTTTGAGACACCACAGCCTGGCGTCACCGCCTGACGTTTTAAACGCACCTTCAAGCCAGACATCTGGGGACATAATTCACACACATTTTATTTGTGATACAGCACATAAAACAGAGCAACTGCTGCTGTAGGTTCTCAAGAAAGAGACCCTGAGTCAGTTTATATTAATTTCATTAAGAAATTATAATATTAAGAACTTATTCAGGTATATGGATCATCAAAGGTCCTTAAGAATCTTGTTCTGAGTAACCAGAGGAACCAATTCTTCAAATGTGGCTGCCCTGTTCAATTTGTCTGACTCACTGCTCTGAGTGCAGCACTTTCTTATTACAAAGAATTATTATTATTATTATTATTATTATTATTATTATTATTATTATTATTATTATTATTATTATTATTATTATTAATGTTTCTTTAAATAAATGCAAACATTGGAGTGGAAAAGGACCTATTATTTTATTTCCTGTGTTTACTTCTCGTGGCTTTGTGCTGGGTATAATGTCAGGCTGGTTGGTTACTTCGTGTTTGTTTTTAGATGTTGTGTTTCCTCTCCTGCACTCTAAAAAGTGTGACCATTGTACTTAAAAAAAAAATAATAATAATGCAACAAAGTGACACTTAATATAACTGAATTGATTTTCATAACTTACCTTGATTGGAAACTATTGATTTAATTAAGGAAATTTAAACTAATAATATCACAAATGTTGAGTAAATCCAATTCAATTTTACTGATAAAAACTGATAAATATTTAATGATCATCTGGAAAAAAAGTAATTTAAATATACATATTTGGTATATTTAAATATACCAAATATATGTAAGTTATTTAGATTTACCAATTTAACCATGTGGAGCACCCAACTATACAGCAGGTTCTCCTGTCCACTAAGTTACCTCCTCACTCTTGGTTGCAATATTTGTTAAAATGATTAGTTGAAGTTTATTTAACTAATCAATAAATTAAGTTACGTGAAGTTACGTAATTAAAATCTATTCAATTATAATTTAGTGTCACTTTGTTGCCTTAATTTTTTTTAAGTAGACGATGGTCACACTTTTCTGAGTGAGTTAGATCATTGAATCTTCCTTGTGTTATTTCTCGTGCTCCCAGTGGTGTTTTTTGTGTTTTATTTGATTTTGTTGAGAGCACTTTTAAGTTTTGTTTTATCCTTTTCGTTATATGTTTAATGAATCTTCTGCACATGAGTCCTCCTCTTATGTTTTGTTTTTTTCAGTGTGACAGGGGTGCAGAGTAAGGAAAGATGGCTGACAATGGGCAACGATCTTGAATAGAGGGAAATAAACAAGATAGGTATATGTTTGTGTGTGACGAGTCCCCATTCAAAGAAACAAACAAACACAAATGTACATGCAGAGTATTAGTTACCACTCCTGAAGGTATCTTTTTCAGGTCATCAAAGGGGGTTTCAAGAGTGTTTGTGTCCACATTGAGAATGACAACTTCCTCCAGCCCACGGCTTCTCACCCTCTGACAGACACACAGAGTTAGCTTAAAATATTAAATACTATAAAAGAAAACTATAACAATAACAGTTCAAGGTTTGGTATTACAGTATTTGTATGATTTGTGAACAATTATAGTAAAAAAAAATGCACCCTTTACCTCAGCAAGACTAGTGTGGACCCCTATTAGATAAGGCATGGGTGCACTGTAAAAAAATAGAACAATAGTACATTCATACACTGAAAGAGGAGAGCAAATAGGAGGGGGGCAAGGTAGGAGGATATGTGGGTTGAAAGGTAACAAGATGGTGAGCGGATTGGTCTTGGTGGCAGAGAGGTGTGTGGGTAGAGGGCGAGTGAACTTGGTCTGATAGCAGGTAGGTAGGTTGGCAAGTAAGGTGGGCACAAAGTGTTTAACAAATTGATTTGAACACCACCCAGTGTAAGATGTTCACCTCTGCTGCCCTGGTAAACAGTATGATGCTTACCAAAATATATTTTCATGTTTCTGTAATTATCAATCCACCAGAATGTGCAAGATGTTTAACCCTGTAAAGCCTAACACATAAGAAAAAAAAACATCTGAGAATTCTTTTTTTTTTATTTATTTTTTTTTGGAACTGAAATGTTTAACCCTTTCAACAAAATCAACAAAAAATATGGCTATATGGCTATATCCCTTTGTTGAAGACATATTATTTGTATCACATTTAACATAATGGGAATTTTTGGCAACCTTTTAAAGTAAATATGCATTCTTTCAATGCAGAAAATACATATTAAAAAAAGAGTAACAATTTATATGTTATTCTTTCTGCAACTTCTTGAAAATTAACGATGATTTTCCTGAAAACAAAAAAAGTGTGTGGATAAATTACTGAAAGCAGTCATTTTGAAAAGGGCCAAAATACAACTTCAGTTGCCTGTAGTGTAATGATAATATGATAATCCTTAAGGGGGTAGAATACATTTTTATTTATTTATTTACATTTTTAAAATGGGTTTTTAAGGAAACTATTTATCATGTTGATGAGATAGAGGTTTTTGAAACTCATGTATCAAATATGATAGGTTCAGCAATATAGGGTTCATTAAAGTTATGTCATTAAAAAATTGTAAAGCCCATTATTTTATTAACAAATTATAGTTATTTAATTTGATTCCTGAAAAGAAAAAAATGTGTTTAGGTTGTTTCATGTTATTCTTGTTTAAAAAAAATGTGAATTAAGTAAATGTGAGTAAATTTCTTACTCTTATTCAAAATGGTGAAGTCTCAGAAAGTCACATATGAGACCGAAAGAGTTAAATTTAAGCACTTAATGATGCTGGATGGTTTTCTTATTTTTATGACAGGTGGTCTCATATCTTTGTTAAGCACTGTAAGTAGGTAGGTTAGTAGTAAAGAAGACAGGAAAGCTAATAGAACCCTGGGTTGGTTGGCACGGTATTAAAGGAGGTAAGTACATGATTTGGTAACGTCAGTGTGGAAGTAGGTGGGCAGATAAATAAAGATGTTCTCACCAGCAGTAGTCCAGCAGATGGGGGGGCAGGACAGGAATGAAGATGTGTTGCCAGTACATGGGGTATAACACAGCATTGAGAGCATGCACACAAGATGTCAGCTACACAAAACACAGAATAGAGAAGGACTGTTGGAGACACGGCACAAAAGACACACGAGCCTGCAGCGTGGTCAACCATACAGTGGCCACTGTTGTGACTTTGACACCGCACAGTGAGCCTATCTGCAGTCAGCAGATATGTTATCTATTGGGTTAATAGACAGAAGCTTCAGTTTTAGTTTTACTACATATTGAGGTACTTTTTCAAAGAATGACAGGCTACTTAAAAAAAAAGAAAAAAAAGCGGGAAGCGAGGATCAAATCAAGGGTTTTACCGTGCTGAGTTTGCTGGCAAAGATGAGAATTCGTCTCTCAAACAACATACTGGCATAGAGTTGGAGCAGGTTTCCCACATCCACAGCTACGATCAGCTCAGTCAGGTTCCTCTGCAAACACACACACACACACACACACACACACACACACACACTCACACACACACACACCCACCCACCCACCCACCCACACACACACACACACACACACACACACACACACATTATCACTCTGAATAGGCAATAACAAGCTTTTAAATTCTTATGCCTATAGCTGGATACCAAATATCATCCCTGTGATTAAGTTTTTAATGTTAATGGGTTGTTTGCACTCACATTTTCAGGGATGGAGGGGAGACTTCTTGGGTCTGGAGCAATGAAGTAAGGAACCTGATCAAAACAAATAAATGCAAAAATTAATGAAAACACTTTAGGTGTTTAATTGAGATACTTTGCTTACAGCTGACATCCACATTATTCAGAAATTTATAAAAACATCAGTTCAGTTAGATTTTCATTCCAAAATTCTGTTTCCATATTCTGTGCCAGAACTTTGGTAGCAGCAGCAACAAATAATCTGTCTCATAATCCTTTATATATTCTCATTAAATCATCTTTCTATTACTGTGGTCGTTTCAGTTGTAACATTTGTCAAGGATTTTGTAGTTAAGGTGAAAGAATCCTATCTTCAGCTTATCACATTTTTCAGAGGCACTTTTGAATGCATTCTTGTTTTGATGTACTCATGCAAGAGAAAACCCACAGAATCAAAAGAGATTAATTGATTTTGTCTGAACTATTGCACATTTACTTTTGAAGAAAAATCACTGATTTTACGGATTTTAACGACACAGTTTCTAAATTTATAGTCTCCGCGACGTCACCTGTCTGTTTCACGCCACCGTCAGTCACGTGAGCTGAACTGTGCCTCTGATTGAGCGAACTTGCGATCTTAATATCTTGTGAACTGGCAAATTAGGAAAAAAAAAATAAAAAAAAAAATCAGTGTGTACCTGAGCGATATTAGGCTGTAAACATGTTTATATTTGTTGTGACTTCTCCTTTTTTATTCTAATTTTATTTATTTATTTATTTATTTATTTATTTATTTATTTATTTATTTATTTATTTATTTATTTATTTATTCATTTATTTATTTAATTTTAATTTTAATTTTAATTTTTTTGGAGGGGGCGGGGTCCGGTACTTCCGGAGCCAGCCTCAAGCAGATACTTGACGAACTGCAGATTTTAGCGCTTCTGCATTGTCTGATACGACCGGAGTTTGCTGCTTGGATTTGATATGACTTTCTTTTAGTTTACCAGAAATCTAAAACCAACACTGAGCTGTGTCAGCGTGGCTAGCAGCTGTTTGATTTACAAATCAGGCAGACAGAAATGCACAGAAACAACAAGACCATATCCATCTCCCCTCAGAAGGAACATTAACCACTTTTTTCATCACAGACGCCTGATGAATGTGGGGTGAGTAGTAACTATCATCCTTGCTCACTTGACTTCTCTTTTAGTTTAACTCTGTTGCTCATGAATTGGGTTTATATCATACTCCCCCCACAACCCCCTTCCTCTTACTCTCTTTCACTTTCAATGTGTTGAAATATTGTGCTGCTCATCTTGTGTTGAGTTACACGTCATGCAAACCAGACTTCTCAAAACACAATTCCCCGTTCAGACTTTCGGATCTTGGAATGAGAATTTTCACTTTTCATGGAACCCCAACAATACTCACCTCTATCTTTACACATTAAGGTTTTTTTACTTGAGTAAAAAAAAGTCACTCATCATCATCATGAAACTCTTGAAATACAAACTTTTAAGCAATAAAATCAACAGCAGATTAGACACAGAGACATTTCACTGAAGACAAAATGTTTGATTTCTGGTCAGAGCATTAGCAGATTGATTATGTGTTAAGAGGAGGGAGGAGCAGTTTCATGTTAGAGCAAATCATATTAAACATTGCAGTAAATGATTCATTCGAAGGCTGTGTGTTATGGTTTTAGCCAGCACATATTAGATTTAGCCTTTGAGCAGCAGAAGCAATGTTTCCAGGAGGAGTTAGTCTGTTTCTGCTCAGCCATTATTTCAGACCTCCCGCTGGACTCACCCCCTCTTGTCCCTCTGAGAGTCCAACAGGATGGGACACCTCTGTGCTGACCATAAACTGCTCTCCCTCAGAGAAAAACACAACACGCTAACCACCAACAGAGCCATAAAGTCAAATAAAGTCAAGTGAGACTTTTCTGTTGATCAGCTTATCAGAGATTTACCATCTGCAGAGTGACGGATCCTGCTGCCAGAGGTATGGGCTGCTTGTAGAGTGCAGCAAGGAGTGCTTTCATCTCATTGGTCTGTGTAGAAGATAGAAATCACAACGCAAATATTACACATTTAGCAATGTGTCATATAATCGAGAAGTAGATAGATCAGACACAATGATGCAAGCTCACCTGTCCTTTAGTGAGGTAATCAGCCAAGTTGTTGAGAAGTTTGTAAAACACTTCAAACCAGGGAAGATAACTGTAACCAAATAAATTTGAACTGTTTCTCATCAGGATGTTTGAGGTATTGTCTCAACTTTGCATGAAAATATCATGCAAACATTCACACACCTATTTACAGACCCACCTGAGTATGCAAAGGCAGGTGTTGGTGCTGTTGGTGAGTCGACAGAAGCCAAATCGTTGGCATCCTTCCAGGTCAGTCAAAACAAAAGTAAAGTGCTGCACGGCCACTCCATCCCTCACTCTGTGGAGATGAATGTATAAAACATGAGCACATTAAAAAAGAGGAAAAAAGGCTGATAGGAGTTTTACATTCCATGATTTATAAAAAGGATTACCGGGCCCACTAAACCTGGACTAAAAAAATATTTTACTATCAAACCCACAAAACAAATGCAAGGTGTCCCACCACTGAATGAACTGCAAAAAAAATTGCATCTGGGTTGCTGCACTGATGCTGTGCTTGCATTTTTAAATGTGCCAAAAATAATTTGAAATAATTTAAGGTAAAATTTTCCCCTTTTAATTGTAAATGAACCTTAAATTATTAAACAATTTGGTTAAAAACCAGGATTTAAACCAGTCAGACAAGACTCATCAGAGACAACAGACATTAAAAAAAAAAAAAAAAAAAAAAAAAAAAACTTTTTACTTAACATCACCTAATTTTTTTAATCAAAGCAGCAACTTTTCATGGCTTTCTTCATTTGGCTCATCATCTGTATGACGACAGATTGAGCTCCGTTTGGATGCACTGCAAAAACTGAAATCTTAGCCAGTGTTTATGCCTTATTTTTAGTAAAGATCATCCATGAGACTTGATATTCACCTAAAAATTCCAGAAAGATGTCTTATTTGAAGATGTTAAAAAGACAAAAAAAGATGCTTGAATCACTTGTCAAGAGAAGAAAACAAATCTTATGATGGGATAAGAAAAGTGAACTTGTCCAATTCTATTATTTAGACGTTCTTTTTTCAAGGAACTTGACAAGCAATCTTTTGCAATTTTTTTTTTTTTTAATTCTTCAAAATAAGACATCTTTCTGGACTTGACAGATGAATTTCGCTTGTATAGTATTTTTTTCTTTTTTAAACTAAAATTAAGACACAAACACTTCCTTAGATTTCCGTGTTCAGCTTAGATAGCGGTGTGGATAGTTCAGTTCTGCTCAGCAGACATTGCAGACGCTTATGGCTCATTTTTCAAGTCAAATGCGAAAAAATAGTGAAATACATCAATTCAAAAAAAGTGAGCATTTTTGTTTTTGAATATTGCTTGCACAATATACTTTATGAATCTGACCTTGAGACAGAGCTAATAGAAATGACGTTCATTTCTTGGTCCTATCAGTGACCACAGTCCTTTGTCAGGGACTTAAACCCTGAATCTGTACTCACCTTTGAATGTCATACGGGAAACAGAACCGGGGTAAAGTTTGGCAAGACTCCTGGAGTTACACAGAAATATATCAGTATGATAACAGTATGAGGGGAGGAAAAACCTGTACGATTCATTTTGGCATTTTAATATGCAGTTCAGTCAGGCAACTTTAAAATCCTTTTTGTAAGCATAGAAAAAGGAAATGCAATCCTTGGTTAAGCTGAGATCATTTTAAAAAGAAATTATAATGCTCTATTTATTTAAATGAGTATGTACATAAAGCCAATGAGTCTATTTAATTTACATTTACAACAATGTAAAGGCAAAAATATTGAATCTGGGGTATTTATAAAGCAGTTAACTAACAAGTGTTAACTTGTGTTGGAGCCACACATGCACACAAAGCCTTGAACACACAGTACAGTGAAAGGTGTGCTGTTCAAATTTTAAATCTGTGTGTCACAATGAGGTGGTCTATTTGTCTATTTAAGCTGCAAAATTTCAGTTCTCTGCCTTTGCCACTGCTGCTCTGCACCAGTGCTGAGCTCCACAGCATCCACTTGTAGGCTCTCCCTACAGGGGGTTGAGATAATGACCACCTACCTAATGTTGTGTAGACCCTCTGTTCAGGCTTCAGTCTATTGGACCTTGAAAAGTGTGCTATGGTATCTGGTACCAAGCTTATGGTGTCTCCATAAACCTGTTTAGCTTGTTCAAAGCTTTATTAGCTTTTGATCTCATGAATTTTTCAAGTTAACATCTTAAAATCAATGTTGTGGTCCAGTTCTGCCTAAATAGACAGGGGGTTAACTAGGGTTGCACTGTGCGATCTGACCTTTCTGCAGATGACTGTTATTGGCTTGAACCATCAGTGGTCATAATGTTGTGACATATGATTGGACTACAGTCACCAAAGAAAATGCCAGAGAAATGGAGCTTGAATGACTAGCACAAATATGTACAGCAGAAGCAGCCAATGTGAGTACCTCATCACTGAAGTCCTCTGGAAACTGAAAGAGCACACCAGGATCTATAACAGAAACAAAAAATAAAATGTACTGAAATCAACTCCTGCCATCTTTTCAACCCAGAAAAAAAACCTTTTTGACATAAACTGACTGGAAAAAGCTCATTGAATTATAAGTAAAACTGAGTTAAAAGATAACATTTTTGACACCTGCTGCTGCGCAGTTTATCAGATTTCTATAACATGCTTCCATTTGGTGAGGCTATGAAAATTAAGTGGTTTACTGGTCACGTGACAGGAAGTGTGCACAACTCTCAGCTTAGCTTTAACATCTTCACTTGTTACATATCATTAGATAAGTGATTTGTCGCTGAGTCTGCGATGTGGATGCCAGTATCAGTTGATTGTTAGCTGTCTGATAGGTGGGGTGTGGTAACAAAAACAGAAAAGAGTGACAGGAAGAATATGAGGAACAGTTTTATCCAACTTCTCTATTGCGGACAAAGTTCTTTGCATGTTTGAATGCTTCTGTTTAGACAACAGATGGTCAACTGTGCAGCTGAGAGAGAAGACGAAGGACTCACCTTTGTCTCTGGCTACGGGACAAGTGGCTTCAAAGAACCAGTAGAAGGTTTGTTCAGGGTTTTGTCTGACAGGAAAAAAAGTGTCACAACACTGATTTAACTTTTTATCAGGGATATTATCACTGAGTTAACCAAAACTTTGATGCTCAGATACTCAGGCAATCTGACTTGCATTTATAATACTTGTGATTTAAACTAAAGTAGAAGATGTCCCAAGTATTTAAAGAACAGATGCTTTTAAAGAACAAAAATAAGTAGACAGACTTGGTAGAGTGGATCTTTAGTTGTATTTCATTAAACAAAATAATAATAAACAAAAATAAAATCATCATCTTTGAAAATAAAAGCTCTACTATGAAGTGTATGGAAACACATATATGGCAATAGAAATGCTACAGGAAACTTCCTGTGCAGTTGTGAGAGGAAGTAATCAAAACCGCAAGAACAGTGTGACGGGCAAACTGATGAAGATGGAAGACAAAACAATAAAAGTTCAACTTACTTCAATCTGGAGCCCATACTGTCTGGATGTGTGTGTGTCCATGTGTTTGTCCAGGAGGGCAGAGGTCTTCAGGGGGTCTGTTGTCAAAAAGTCATTCCTCTGCTCTTGCAGTGATGTAAAGGAAGGCAGACGACAGCAGCAGCTGCGGTCTGCACCATCAGCGGTGGAGTGACAGAACACTTCCTGATATCTCAGTGTATGTGATCTGTCAGTGTGTGTGTGTGTGTGTGTTTAAATACTCATATGACATGTGTTCAAAGACCATCATGCTAACCTCTGTCTTCATTATCACTTCACTAAAGTTTCAGTTCTTTTCCTGTCAGAACTACTCTTTTGTTCCGTGACCTTAAACCCTTTTAGTTAAATTAGAAAGAATTGTTGCCACGGCCTTTAGGTCAAAGGTAGCTTTAAAAAAACACATCTAATGCAAAAGATTCAGTTAAAATTATTGAGTTATGAAAAAGCAAACAAAAAACAACCTGTTGATAAGATTTCATGACTTTTGCTTCTTCTTCTTCCTTTTTTTTTTTTTTTTTTGAGAATAGACATTGATACTCATCCCGAGGGAACAAATACAATTTATGTGAAAAGCTGCTTTGAAAATTGTGTCTGGCTCATCTTTGAAGAACTGCCTTTACTTTACCTTTAAATAAGTGGTAACAGGTGCCATCGAGGAAAAGAGGCGAAAACATTTCCAGTGTTTCACACTGCCTCCTTGTGGTGCTTGAGCAAAATTGCTTTCTGTGCACACCATGCTGGTCTCCATTTTGGTTCTCCTTCTTACTGTGACATCGTCAGTTATTAAAACAAATCTAAATGTGGTATCAATACATCACTACCCTATTTTTTCCCCTTTTTAAATTTGCTCATAGGAAGTTTATTTTACTCCAGAAACAGGCACTACAAAAGAAAAAAATCCTACTCTCCAGATTTATTTGAATTTTCCCCATAAAATTCCCCGTAAAAATTTGAAACTATTAAAGAATTTTTTTTAATGTTATAAAGACAATAAACACAAGATTATTTTAACAATAAATTTATTTGAATTAATGGCAAATATGTCAAGTGAAAACATTCACATGAGTTGAACATTTTTATTGGTCCAAGTATGAAACATAATGTTTAACATAAACAGAGAACTACTGACAAAAACCACCAGCACACTTGTGTTAGCTACCTCATTATGTGGAGTGAAACAAGGGGGGAAATGTAGTGTTGTGTGTCCTTCTCTGATTGGAGGAAAGGGGAAATAGAGGCAGGGTAAATGAAACAGAACACAGGCAGAGAAGAAGAAGAAGAGGAGGGCAGTGTAACATAAAAAGGAAAAACAGAGCAGGAGTTGAATAAGTGGATGGTTTAATGCAGTTATGACAAGTGAAGATGAGGAGTGATGAGTGGTTTCAGCCTTAGGCCACCTCCTCCTCCCCTTCCTCCTCAAACTCTCCCTCCTCAGCCGTGGCGTCCTGGTACTGCTGGTACTCGGACACCAGGTCGTTCATGTTGCTCTCAGCCTCAGTGAACTCCATCTCATCCATTCCCTCGCCGGTGTACCAGTGAAGGAAGGCCTTACGGCGGAACATGGCAGTGAACTGCTCAGAGATGCGCTTGAACAGCTCTTGGATAGCTGTGCTGTTTCCAATAAAGGTGGCGGCCATCTTGAGCCCGCGTGGAGGAATGTCGCACACGGCTGTCTTCACATTGTTGGGGATCCACTCCACAAAGTAGCTGCTGTTCTTGTTCTGCACATTCAGCATCTGCTCGTCCACCTCCTTCATGGACATGCGGCCACGGAAGACGGCAGCCACGGTCAGGTAGCGGCCGTGGCGTGGGTCGCAGGCAGCCATCATGTTTTTGGCATCGAACATTTGCTGGGTGAGCTCTGGCACTGAAAGGGCTCTGTACTGCTGGCTGCCTCTGCTGGTGAGAGGGGCGAAGCCTGGCATGAAGAAGTGCAGACGAGGGAAGGGCACCATGTTAACAGCCAGTTTGCGGAGATCAGCATTGAGCTGGCCGGGGAAACGCAGGCAAGTTGTCACCCCACTCATGGTGGCGGAGACCAGGTGGTTGAGGTCTCCATAGGTGGGTGTGGTGAGTTTGAGGGTGCGGAAGCAGATGTCATACAGGGCCTCGTTGTCGATGCAGTAAGTCTCGTCTGTGTTCTCCACCAGCTGGTGGACCGACAGGGTGGCGTTGTACGGCTCCACCACTGTGTCTGATACCTGAAGGCACAACATGCAAATGTTAACAGAGGAAGACGATAATAAAGGAGGAAAATAAAGAAGCACAAAATACATGCTGTACCTTAGGAGATGGCACCACACTGAACGTGTTCATGATACGGTCAGGGTACTCCTCACGAATTTTACTGATGAGCAGAGTTCCCATACCAGAGCCGGTACCCCCGCCCAGAGAGTGTGTCAGCTGGAAACCCTGCAGGCAGTCGCAGCTCTCAGCCTCCTTCCTCACTACATCCAGGACTGAGTCCACCAGCTCTGCCCCCTCTGTGTAGTGACCTTTCGCCCAGTTGTTACCGGCTCCACTCTGGCCTAAAAGTAAGGGGTAAATCAAACTTTGCATTAACAGCCTTTTTTCCTGCTCGGACTGAATTCAAACTACCTATCTGAGCAGAGTTGACAGTTCAAGGCTTAATTTTTGATTAATCTCCTTTTAAATTAACTGATCACATACCAAAGACAAAATTATCAGGTCTGAAGATCTGTCCAAAAGGGCCGGAGCGCACGGAGTCCATGGTGCCTGGCTCCAAATCCACAAGGATGGCCCTCGGCACGTACTTCCCCCCTGAACACATTTGAAGTCGTTGTAACATCACAGCAGACAGGACTAATACATCCATGAACTCTCATTGGTGCTGCAACATACCTGAAGCCTCATTGTAGTAGACATTGATTCTGTCCAGCTGCAGGTCGCTGTCTCCATGATAAGTTCCTGTGGGGTCGATGCCGTGCTCATCACTGATCACCTCCCAGAACTACGGACAGATTAAGGGTTTTAAATAGTCAAAATTCAAAAATAGGCTTACATCTTAAAATATGTAGCCATTTTTATTCCCTGCGTTTATTGAACACTCGTGGGCGTCTGAAACCTGTGATGAATACTTCAGTTAATCAATAGAAAATTGGTGAAATCTTTCAACTTTTGAGTTTAAATCAACAACACAAAGCGTTTATTGGTCGAAACCTCTGAAATGAGAGAACTGAAGGTCAGTCCTGTTAGAATTTTTGACTTGTCTGCAAACAACAAGCAACGAAGGTGCCAAAACATGTCGCAAGTATACATTGTTCCATGAAACAAGTAATTTATCAGTAAATACCAATAAATACAGTGATTGCCTCCCATTATCAGACATTTATTAATTTTCAAGGCCATCAACCCAAAATCAACTTCTGGTTCACAGATTTCTCCATGAAATGAGTGGATTTCAACCAACGCCCAATGACTGAGGAGGTGATGATAGATGATAATAATAAACACCATCCTTCTGGGCTTGAATAACACAAGATCTGTGTGTGTGTGTGTGTGTGTGTGTGTGTGTGTGTGTGTGTGTGTGTGTGTGTGTGTGTGTGTGTGTGTGTGTGTGTGGTGATGCAGCAGCATGTCTGCTTGCCGGCGTTCCAGTGCATTCGGTGTCTGAGCCACACCCCTCTCTTTTTCTGGTTAGATGCAAACACACACGCGCGCACATACACACAAACACGCGCGTGCGATTATCTGTGCGTGGATTTGGAATCAGCGGCAGCAGCAGGGATGTCTCGGCTTGCCACCGCCCATCCTAAGCGATGCTATTGTACCCTGTCACAGTCTTACACAACACTCTCCATTCCACTGTGCTGACCCATTTACTGTTTCCTGTGCTCAGCGGGGTCTTACTGCCGACACGTTTGAACAAACACGGTGAGAATTAAATTGAATTCACACTCATAAACCCACACTTCACAGGTAGCCTATTAGAAACGTAGGCGGCTGTCTGTGTGAGATATCCTATCATACCTTTGCTCCAATCTGGTTCCCGCACTGGCCAGCCTGGAGATGCACTATTTCACGCATGTTGTCACTGCGATGTGAGGATCAGGAACAGAAAGAGAAACAGGGGAAGTAAATGACGGACTCCGGTTCTGCAGCGGTTCGGTCCTGGCCCTCCCGGTTCAGTCGGCAGTCTGGCTGAATGGCGGTGGAAGTGTGGACTCTCTCTCCCCCTCTTTCGCTCTCTCTCCCTCTCCCTACCCTTCAAACCACGGCTGCGCGGTTCATCCCGGTGCTGCAGCATGACGTCATCTCCATGGCAACGGGAACCAGGCACAGCCGGTAAAATGGCCTGCTAGGACTGGTTCGCTGGTAAACTGGTTGTTTCTGCATTCATCGGTTGATAGATGGGAGATGTTCAGTGGCATTAATTTCACGTGCGGCTTAGTCACGTAGCTGCAGGGTTGACCGTCTACTTGCATAAGCATGGGCTGAATTAATCCACACATGTTCACATCAGTATATCATGCTAAGTCACAGAGTGGGCTTTAGTCCTTTTTTTTCATTCTTGACTGTTACCCTGAGTGTCAGTTTTCTGAAATCTTCATCATTGCTTATTTTCTTCTATTTATTTCATTTTAAGGATCGTTATTGACCTGTTTCCTATTGGATTGGTTCCTTCCTGTACCATGTAGCCATACGGTACTGTGACAATTAACCACTGAGAATTACCTGAATTACCTATGTCTTCTTTAATGTCTCATTTCAAACCTTTTCAGTTGTGAGCATCACATCAGTGAGTAGCTTTCATGCAGGGAAACATCAAGAAAGCTACAAGATCAGATAGTGATGACTGTCAGACTAAGTACTGAACATCCAGTCCCTGGCTCAATATGTTTAAAATGAATACATACACACCATTTTTTTTTAAAGATGTTTTTTACAGCATAGCATTTCTGATAACATTTAACAAAGTTAAAAATATGAAAACGTGAATATTTGTGATTTTTTTTTTTTTTTTTTTTGAAGGACATTAAACTTGAAAGGACTGCACAGTGGAACGCTGGTAAGCGCTGCAGCCTCACAGCAAGAGGGTTACTAGTCTGAATCCTGATCATAATCATACAAATTCATAAGTACAAGATAAAAACACAATTATGACTTTTTTTTCTCATAATTTCAACTTTTTATCTCATAATTATGACTTTATTATCTCATTATTTCCACCTTTCCCCCCCCCTCATAATTTCAACTTTTTCCCTCATATTATGCCTTAATATAGGAAAAAAAAAACATCACAGTTTTAATTTTTGTTTTTTTAACTGGTGGAAATGGGCTTCCATACAAATCTCTTCAGGGTGAGACAGGACATGCAAACCATGCTGCCTGACTGAGGGGAATGGCCATAAATACTTGGTGTCATCCATGATTATAAGACAGGGTAACCATTGGCACGCTGTGACAGCAACACTTAAGAAAATGCAATACCTGCCAGCTGAAAGCAGAGTGAAGACATCTTCAAAAAGAAAGGACACTGATCTTAGGCAGCTGAGATATGGGCTATTTATAATCCAACAAAAACAGGGGCACTGTTCACTGAAAACTATGCAGATGACGTGCTAGCTAATATAGGTAACACAACAAACCTTTATAAAATAAAACAACCAACTACTATTACCCACTGCATTAAGATATCTATTTGGCTCCATCCAAAAGATCCCTGCAGGTCATATACATAAAAACTACCTGTATAATAGACTGTTCGTCCTGTTGTGGTTAGGAGAAAGTTACTGGATAAACCACAACAGGATGAACATTCTGTGAATGAGCTCCCACCCCCGTTTATGAGGTCACTGCTTAAGACTGAGAGAAAATTCAGAGCACATGCTCTGTGTCCGCAGTGAATATGTGCTTGTACAACCAAATGAAATATATCTGTCATGAGGAAACACTTACTTACTTTGTTTGTGCTGTTGCCCATAGTGACAGGAAGTCAAGGGAGGAAAAACACAAAGACTGGAAGAGAGCAAAGGAGAGAAAGGAAGCTTGTGATCATGTTCAGCACATAAAACGACATTCCCCAACCTTTCTATTCAAGGTGTCATAGCTTCCCCAGGAAACATCACAGATGAGTTTGTCACAGAAATGAGAAGTAGTCTCATTTTAAGTAGATTCTGACAAAATCTGGATCCATTTGATTAGCCCATGATGAACACGCATGAACTGGGGAATATTATGGCTAGTTCTGTTTACATTCAGTGCTTTTCCTGTCCTCAAATGACCTTCAGTCATACCCATGACATCTGGACCTGGTGCTGACTGCCAGTTTTCACTCAGTAATGATGTCAGAGTTAGAATGTGTGTGGTATGCATGGGGATGAATTTTTATGTTGTTGATGGTGTAACAGACCAAATGTTGATGACTTTCTTAACTATGATGTTGGTGGATATGTGTCTGTAGCTCTGAGTGTCTGAGTGTGTTATCAAATAATTCTTCTCATATTTGCCAGGCACCGTGCATAACTTGAGGATACATCCATAAAAAAAGGTTGTAACAGAAAGTTTAAGCATGACAAAAAGCAGAACGAAGGGTGAGTAAAACTACATGATACAGCCCAGAATGTGTAGCCTCCACAGTGTTGCTGCACTGAAACATGTTGCATGTAGCAAGCTTGGTTTATGCTGTGCCTACGATGGCTGTCAAGGACGAACAACCTGCAACAACCTGAATGATCTTCATGAAAAACAATCTTCAAATGCAAATATACAAATGATGCAGAAAATTATACAAAACCATTAAACATCTGCAAAAGAAGCACTTCAAATTGAGGTATTAAAATTGACACATGACATCGATTCAGTCCGGTTAAAGGTGTATGGTTACACGGCTTCATCATTGCATCATTTGTGTATTTTGGAGCCTGTTTGATGTTAGTGCAGTGATTTCAGCATTTTGAAGCATGTTTTCTCATTTGCAGTGTGTTTCCGCTGTTGCACTTGCTCTTGTATTTTTAAAGATGCCTCATTTTTGCTTTTGATGCTCATTTTATTGGTGTAGATTGTTTGGGCCATTGCAGATCGTTTGCCCTTTTTGGACACAACATTTGCCTGACCAAAAGAAGCAAAATAAAAAAAAGAAGAAGAAGTAGAAGCTGAGGTCGTTACCTACTATATTGCTGGTTGCAATTTTGGATTTGCATGACTTTAAAAAGCTGCCAGTGACCCAAGGTACCGGTTACCCCATGGCAATTGCTTTGCAAGAGTAGAACCACAAATACATTCACTGCAATCAGAGCGAGCCTCACAGAACGGCATACTGAAGTGTCTCACTTCTGCAAGTACTTGTCTTCACACCAGCTACACTGGGACTGGAGACTAAAACCACTAATGATGTTAGTAATGCTGTCAGAGTGAAGCAACTCAACACACTGCAAAAACTGACATCTAAGCAAGTGTTTTTGTCTTATATAAAGTAAGAATTGTCTTATTATAATTGATACAAGCCACATTCAACAGACAAGTCCAGGAACGTGTCTTATTTCAAGATATCAAAAGACAAAAATAAGGTCTGAATTAGCTGCAACGAGTAAAAAAAAATCTGCCAGTGGGGTAAGAACTTGCTTGTCAAGTTTAGAATAATGTCTAAATACAAGAAACTTTCACTTACTCCACTGGCAGATTTTTTCATTTGTTACAAACAATTCAGAGCTGATTTTTGTCTTTAAATATCTTTAAATGAGACATGTTTCTGGACCAGTCTGGTAAATGAGACTCACTTTAAGTCTGAAAATACATTTTTACTAAAAATAAGACAAAAACACTTCTTAATGTTTCAGTTTTTTGCAGTGCATGTTACAGAAGTTGGCAGCAATGTTTTGGTCACAGATAACACAGGCAGCGACACTCAGGTCACTGAAGTAATGCAAGCTTTGGAGCTCTGGTTTGATCTTTCCATAGTCCCAGACTTCATCTGGCCTTTGGTGAGGGCAGTGTTTAATGAAGTGTTAAAAAGAAATGTGTAGACGCCAGATTTAATGCTAATATATTTGGCATGTAAGGCCCATTTCTCCAACATCTTCCTCCAGTAATAGATGTAGCAGTCCTCAACTTTACTGTGGATCAGTGGTGGAGTCTGTCATCTTCAGAGTGAAGGTCAGGGGTTTGAATACAGATTCTGCTGTTCACATGCCAGAGTGTCCTTGGGCAACACTCTGAATCCAATGCTGTGCCATCAGTGTGTGAGTAGGCTCAGTGAATACTGATGGTGCTTTACATAGAAAGGAAAACTATTATATAAAAACATTCCATTTACTATTTACTTGTTCCTGTATCCACTTTTAAAACAGATATGGTCTGTTTTTGAGTTTGACAGGCATGTTTTTCACTGTGTTGTAACAATGATACATCATACCGACATGGACTGTGGGCTTTGTCTACACACTCAAAACAACTGAAATATTAACTTTAATACTTTAATTAGATTCAATATGTCAACAGATTCCATGCAAATGTATTAAGGTAGTTGAAAAACAGTAATTTTAGGGTCAGCTGAGTTGAAATTATTCCTTTCAACTAACCTAATACTTTTACTTGAAACCAATTGACATTATAAATTAGAATAAAGTCAATGTTACTTTTTTTTTTTTTTTTTTTTTTTCTTTATTTATTTTTTTGAGTGACCTGCTACTGTAGCTTCTGTACATTCACTGCTCATTCATTCAGTTCTTGAAATGAGGGCATGTTCAGCTGACAGTCTGAACAGCTGCAGGGCATGCAGAACAACCACCATGGGCATGAGACTGTCTGGTTAAGAGCTTGTTTATCAGCAGCCTAAGAGCTTCCTGGCATGGAGCCTGGAGTTATGACCACTGTAGTAACCCCTGCACACCACAGGGAGGCGACAGAGATCTTCTCTTCAGCTTGTGCTTTCTCACCACTCTATCTTTCAGTCCATTGACTGGTTTATTTAATGTGTGACATTTTATGGGCTATTAAGTTTCAAACATGGATATTCTCACAACTCAGCGGAGTGGAGTCTTGGACTTGAATGCATTTTTCCATGCACTGATAATACACAGTATTTGCCTTTTTTATATTCTCTGCATTTTTCAGCATTTTTTTGTACTATATGCAAATTGACCTTCTTCAGTTAAGTTGCCCTGTGGGTAACTCACACTGCTGAGAAATAATCAGGAGCAGATATTATTTAAAAAAAACTCTTGGGGCTGATTCCATTATGAGCAGTGATAAAAACTGAAAGCACTGCTTGAATGAGTCCGATCTGTTCTGTCATTTACATTTTTCCAATACACCAAAATCTGTCTTTATTCAGGATAACATTAAGTTTTAACAGGGATATGAATGCCTGAGGAGTTCAGTGGAGGAACTGAAGACTCACACACACTTGGCATTCTGCAGATGAGACTGCTTTTTCCTGTCCGTCGGATAATAAGAAGTGTGCAGAGTTTATTGCACCCCCTAAAGAACATACCCTTAAGTCGTATACTCAAATCAAACCTACATAACCTCAGGTCACATTCCCCCTGTAGAGTCACACTCGCCTTATTAGCTCCCTCAACCCCTCTGCGCCCATCATGAGGGCATCTTCATCCACCCAATACATCCTCCATTTCTTCCCAGTACGGTTAGTTAAGATGTCACTCTTGAAAAGCACACATACACACGCTTTCACATATCCCTTAGCAGTTCCTACTGCTCATAAATTTCACAGTTATTTAAATACGCACCGCTGAGGTGAACACTTGACCAGCGGTTTGTCACTTTATACGAGAGATGCCAGATGGATTTCTCCTCATTAATGAGAGTCATAAAACGAGCAGGCTGAAGGAAACACAAGATCACTGAAGAGGGTACTCAGCACTTTGAAAGGACACACATGAGTTGAACTACACACACGCACACACACACACACACACACACACACTGAGAAAACCAGAGAGCAAAACACTTTCTAGCAAAAAGAAAGAAAAAAAAACACTGAAAGATGATCTCTAGAGACTCCAGGAAGGACACCTTGATTCACTGCCCAATGCAACCTCTAACTACTAATGAATCACATGATTAGATATTTGTTGCCATGGTGTTTATGGAGAGTACATATTAATACCCTGTAAAACAGCACTGCTGAAGGTGAATAAAAGTTAAATGTTACATGAATTATAGAGATAAAATGCTGCAGGAACCTCACATTTTCTGCTCATCGGAGTGACTCAGAAGTAAACATGGGAAGCAGTCCAGGCTATTTGCCATCTACGCTCATCAGCATGACAGATCAGGCAAACACAAAAGCATGCCGGCTTGTGATTGAGTGAGCAGGGCGTCATTATTTGCTTGTGGGATATGGATGTCTCAGGGTTTACTCATCTCCATCTTTGCATATTCAGTTTGTCAGCCAAGAAATAAAATCATCTACTTGCAACTTACTTGCATCTGTTTTCTGGTTGTTCATTCTTACAGTTATAATGTTACATTTCCATCAAGCAGGCACTTTGGTGTTTGCTAATTACACTGCAAAAACTGAAATCTTAGGAAGTGCTTTTGTCCTATCTTCAGTAAAATTGCTTTTTAGACTTAAAATGAGCCTCATTCACCAGACCAGTCCAGAAACATGTCTCATTTAAAGATATTTAAAGACAAAAATCAGCTCTGAATTGTTTGTAACAAGTAAAAAAAAATCTGCCAGTGGAGCAAGTGACAGTTTCTTGTATTTAGACATTCTAAACTTGACAAGTAAATTTTTCTAACCCCACTGGCAGATTTTTTATTTACTTGTTGCAAGTAATTCAGACCTTATTTTTGTCTTTTAATATCTTGAAATAAGACACGTTCCTGGACTTGTCTATTGAATATGGCTCATATCAAGTATAATAAGGCAATTCTCACTTTAAATAAGACAGCAACACACTTGCTCAGATGTCAGTTTTTGCCGTGTAGTGACTTGCATCTGTGAGGTGGCACAAAGCAAGCAAGGATACAGACAAGGGGAGAAAACTTATGCAAGTGCCAACAAAGTGCTTTAATTCAGATTAACACATATGCTGACAGGCAGTGCACAGAGGTAAAGCCAAGCGGCAACCTCCAGTCTGAAAATATGAGGCAATGCGGAAGTGTTGAAGTCTGCTGTTCCTCAAGTGTCCACTTGAGGCTGGCTCCGAAGTACCGGAAGTCACGTACACACCAAGCCAAAAAAAAAGCAGTTTTCACGGCAAAAATAAGCACATTTACAGCCTGGTACAAAGAATGTCTCCCGTTTGAATCGCTAATGTCACTAACGGCACGCACTGCACGGGGGGTGAATTTTTGGGGGGGCTTACTCTGGGTTCAAATGACTTTTCAGTCAAAGATTCAGTATTGGCTACCTTTAGCAAAGAAGCAACAGAAGTGTGTGTCCATCCTCTATTGTATTGACTGGTCTATTCATTGAAATTCAAATTTCTTACATTTTTACATTTGTCACTTGCAGGTTATGAAATGGGCTGCTTCACCTCAGAATATGACCCGATGCCCCTCAGTATGTTCGTTATCAAACCTCCTTCTGTTTGCTGTTGACATGTGAAACTGGAACATGATTGTCAGACACCTTCCATTTATAAAACTAACGCACTGGAACTCGGCACAAAGCCGTTAAAACAGTGACTGCCCTCTGAAATGCTGAATTTTTGCAAACTTCATTGATTTTGTGAAACCAATCTCAAAGTTCAAGTTTCGACGGTGTAGTGATGATGTCTCATTGGATGGTAGAAATTTATGTCCCGTCAGAAATGTTGTAAGTCTCTTTTATATCACAATAACTCTGTCCCTTACCCTCAGGTTTATTAGCCTGTTGTGAAGTGATGCAGCTCAGTGAGCAGGACTGCTGTGTGGCAGTATTGGATTTATAGGATTTATTGCAACTGTATAGTTATGTGCCATGATGCTTTCTGTGGAGAGCTTTTGACGCTTTATGAAGTAGACAAGAACTAAAATACTGTAAATGTCTTTTTATGAGCTTCAAATGCAACAAGACTATCAGCATGAAGATTGACGGTTAATTGTTTTTTTAATGTCTGACTCCCCTGCTGCAGCTAGCCAAGTGTCAGAGAAAGTGAGCAACAGTAAACTCCCTAATATGGCTTTTTTATTTATTTATTTATTTATTTATTTATTTATTTAGGTTTAAGGGAAGCAAGATGTCATTTTTCTGTATTACACAATACCACATTCACATGCACAGAAAAAAAGCTAACAAGATACGACAGCTTTGTCCACAGAGTTTGTCAGTTTTACACAATCCTTCATTTTTGACAGAAACATTTTTACACCGTCAAAGTAAACACATGCATGCATTCAAAATAGTAGGTGTAAGTACAGAAATATGTCTTATGAGACACGACGTATATGTTTCCTCCTGTCTGTGCAGTTTGTCTCTTTGTCCACATCGTGCCATATTCCCTCTCCACTGATTTTTTTGTTCCCCCTCTGGCTTTTGTTTTTCTAATTTTTTCCTTTGTTTTGTTTTTAATTTTTGTTTGTGTTTTGGGATTTTAGTCAATATAAAGTCATATTTTAAAAGTCATATAAAGTCATATTTTGACCAAAGAGCTTCATAAACATGAGAACATTAAACAACAAGTATGGGATAGAAAATACCTCTATATCACACAAATATTACTCAGTTTTCACTAAGCCAGAAGGACAACTAGCAGAACACACAGAAAACTCATGATGATGATAAATCTAGGGAATTAAAAAAGGTATTAACGGCATAAGGGAACTGATTTATTTAGTAACTAAAACAGTAACACCTTGGACGATACATGGAGGCAAAAAACAGACATGTACTCATCTGACTGCGGAGTTCAGCTAGAGACATGGAAGGCAGTACGGAAGATGAGACAGCCATGGATTTTTATTTTTTTATGCACTGTTATGTTGTGATAACGACTTACTATTTTGTTATCTTGAAATAACAAAGGTCACTTTCTTGTTATAATGGATTAATTTTTTTGTTATCTTTATTTTTGTTAGAAAAAATCGTTTTCTTGTGATGAGGAATTAATTGATAACGTGTTTGTCTTTATTTCAACCTATAAGAGGCTGGAATTCCAGCCACTGGGTGTAGCCGTATAGCTGTGGCCTACTGATAAGTTACACTGTAGTTTGTTAACTTTAAGGGCAACTGGTTAGCAGCTGAGAGGCCAAAAGAGGCCCAAAGCGCTATTAAACGATTTAATAAATGTTTATTTACATCTCACATTACATTGCAAAGTTGAGGTTAGCCTACATTTATGTTACCTTAGCTTAGCTGAAGCAGCCAGATAGACCTTTATTATGTCGAGGTAATGAAAAAAAAAGTTATTAGTTATAACAAGAAAGCGATCATTGTTATATCGAGATATTGAAATAATAAGTCGTTATCACAAGATTACAATGCTTAAAAAAAAGAAAAGAAAAGAAAAATCCATGTCCATTCTCGTCCTCTGTAAGGCAGGACTGAGTGACCCATGTACAGGTTTAATAAAGTAAAAGGTAAAATAAAGGAAAGATTTCTTTGCTTATACTATCCTCAACAATTTCATCTTTTTATTCATCTTTGGAGGAGAGAAGCAGAGTATTTATAAGTATCTTATAAAAAACAAATAAAGAAAAAGTCACTAAAACACTCGACAGCCAACAGGCCAATAAAACAAACTCTAACCATCACTGAGTTTCATGTTTATGACCTTAATTGGTTTCTTAGGCTGCTGAGCTCCTGATTTATAGCGTGGAACCCGTATGAGCCACAGAGAAATGTTTCTTCGAGGCTTTAAGACTGCCACGGATGTGTTGCAAGAGTTCATGCAGAAATCATTATTAATCATGGTTCTGTTAACTGCTATTGTTAAAATAATTACCTATCCTCCCTGAAAGCCTCTCTGAGTCATCATCCAGTGTCCAGATCTTCTGAGCAACAGTTACATCGGAAAGTTTTTAGAGCTTCTACAAGACACAAGCGGCACAAATGAGGCACGCTTTCTGAGCAGAGGGGCTCAGAGCAAAGCTTACAAAAGTAAAAATAAAAAAAGAAAGAGAAAAAGAAAGATATCACTGTTCAATATGCATTTTCCACAGACACTCATATTTGGAGTCACGCATATTAACAACACACAGAGAGAAACACTATTATCATATTATTATAATGACTACTGTTGTGAAGTCAATGAAAACAGAATTAATGTTAAAACAAAGAAGCCGGAGGCGCAATGATAGAATAATTTCACAGTAAAAATCTCTCAAAAGAAGGAGGCTTTTTTTTTTTTTCTTCCAAATGTGGGTGTCAGCTGTGGCCTTCTCTTTTCCAGTGATTGTGAGGGCAGAATTAATCAAATCTCAAGGTTTCTAACAGAGAACACATGTGAATCCAGGCCAGGAAAGGAAGTGTGTGTGGAGAGCGTATCATCATGCACTGAAAAGCCAGTAAGTTCACTGTTCACCTTTCATCCTTGAGAACAACATGATTTACATTATTATTCATACTTTAACTTCTTTTTCTCTTTCTGACCTGTGTGGTACGCTCAGTGATAACCCCAGAATAAATATGGATATTTAAACCTAAAAAGTGGGGTGCTAGGTTTTCTACTTTGACTCGCTCTGTTACCACTTCATGACTTCACACAGTGGTGCTACTCGTGTGGATGAAGGGAATGGAAACAGCCTTTAAAAAGCTGAAAAAGAAGTTGACAGTCACCTATGGGCTTAAAAGTCTCAAAAGTATTTATAACTTGTAAACAGTGATTTGTATCTGTAACTCTAAATCTGTATCTGTGCCTCTACAACATTATATTTTATGAATTAACTTTGCATTTAAATATAAATTTTATTTGGTAGGAAAGATTCGTGACTTGGCAAGATCTGTCAGAGTAGGAGGCAAGTACTCTGTGAACACATATTACTTGCACGCAACATCTCTTCTTTTTATCTTATTTTCTACAACCCCAATTCCAATGAAGTCGGGACATTGTGTAAAAATATAGATAAAACCAGAATAAGATGATTTGCAAATCTTTTTTAAGCTATAGTCATCTGAATACACTAAAAAGACAAGAAATTTATTGTTCAAACTGATAATCCTTTTTTTTTTAGCCAATATTCACTCATTTTGAATTTGATGCCTGCAATACGCCCCAAAAAAGCTGGGACAGGGTTCTTTTTCCCCACTGTGTTACATCACCTTTCCTTTTAACACTCAGGGAGGACTGAGGATACTAATTGTTGAAGCTTTGGAGGTGGAATTCTTTACCATTCTTGCTTGATGAACACCTCCAGTTGCTCAACATTGTAGTATTTGTGCCTTATAACGGGCCACAAATTCACTGGGAGACAGGTCTGGACTGCAGGCATGCCAGTCTAGTACCCGCACTCTTTTACTACAAAGCCACACTGTTGCATCACATGCAGAATTTGTCTTGACATTGTCTTGCCGAAATAAGCAGAGATGTCCCTGAGAAAGATGTCGCTAAAAGGCAGCTATTTGACACTCAAATAGTAATCATGACACTCACCTGTTTCAAATTAACCTGTTCACCTGTGGGATGTTCCAAACGGGTGTTTTATGAGCATTCCTCAACTTTCCCAGTCTTTTGTGGACTCTTTTCCAACTTTTTTTGGGAACATATCAAATTCAAAATTAGTGAATGAATATTTGCAAAGAAAAAACAAACAAACAAACAAAAAACAATTTACCAGTTTGAACAATGAATATCCTGTCTTTGAAGTGTGTTGAATTAAATATAGATTAGACAGGATTTCAAAATATTTTTATTCTGTTTCTATTTCCATCATTCAACTGTAAAAACATGATTGAATGCTTAATGAATAGTTTCATCAAGTTGAGGCTTTCAGCATAATGATGTTATGAATTTGAAAACATTCAGTAATAGCGCACTTAACAAAGCACTTAAAATTGTGCTATAGTGCATGTGGATTATTCTCATTTGCAAGATGTGTAAAGGACATTACGAAGAACTCACCTGCTGAATTAATGCAGAATTAACAAGGCGACAGCGCAGGCTTCCACTGCACATATGACTGGTACAGGACTAGACAACTGTAAAAACACAGCGCTTATGAAATGACATACATGGACAGAGGATTACTGCCTCTGCATTTTCACTACAGTGAGACTGGAAGAAAAATCATTGTGCTGCTGACATACAGTCTGTGGGCTCTATTTGACAGAGACTGGAAAATTTAAGCTGGAGCGTTTCCTGACATGGTACTCGGTACATGATGGGGCATCAGTGGCCTACATCAATCAAACCACCTTAAAGGTCAAAATATAAAATATTGATTATTACAGTATCTCTGTGTCCTGATATTGTGGTAATTACTGGACAAGTCTTCTTCTAGTTTGTGAAATGAACCCCACATTCACGTTGCTTCCTGAATAGTTATGAGCTCATTCTGTTGCCTCTCTGACAGCTGCTCTCTTGACTCCTCTGTTGCGTTGGGGACAAATTCATAAAGCCTGCTGGAAACAATGTTAAGGAGTCTATTTGGCGTTTACACTGTGGTTGGTTGGAGAGTAGAAACTCCTCCATTATTTATGAAAAGCTTTGAAGGAATTCTGATACTGTTTCATCAGTGCTACTTAGGCGCCATTTACACGACAACACTTCACAGCGTTTCACTCGAAAACGCAAAAAACGCAGAGAAAAAAATCTGCATTATTAAATCTGCGCTCATCTGCCGTCGAAGAAGAGGAGGGCTGATCGTCTGGTGTACGTATTAAATACGTCTTATCTGAGTGCAGAAGTGGAGCAAAAGATAAGTTGCATTTAATGTATACACCAGATGATCAGCCTGCCTCTTCTGTAGAGTCTTTTGGCAGACTACCAAAAGACTCTACAGTTATATCGCCACCTACAGGCATGTTATGTATACTACAGTGTTTTCAGTCGCTCAGCGTTTCCGTGTGAATGCAGATTTTTTTCTTTCTGTTTTTTACATTTTCGAGTGAAACGCTGTGAAGCGTTGTCGTATAAATGGGGCCTTAACTTTAAAGAACTTTGCAAAGCCCGTAATGAACCTTCATGCTCATCGAGGCTGAGTTTATCAGCAGTTTTGAAGTGTATTGTTTCATTTTGATCTTCATTGAACAGAGGAGATCTTGTTATGTATTGTTTAATGGCATTTCTATCAGCAGGAGAAAGAGATGCGTCACTGCCACTGAGATTTTGTTCCTCTTACAATTTTCCTCCAGCTCTTAAGAGGCTTTCACTGCAACACAAACAAGAAATTTCTCTTCAGGCAAAATATTTCTTTGCTATTAAAAGAAGACTTAAATTGACAAAAAAAAAAAAAAGTTTGAATAGAAACAGCAAAATAGGTTTTGCCTTTCCATACACTTTACACCCATGGCAATTCTCCTATTGTTGCTGCTGCCACCCAAGAGCTGAGGAAAAAAGAATAAAACCATTTCATTTTCATCATCCTTGACTCCTCTCCCATCAAGATAGTTGGGAAATCATTTACAGAAAACAAGCTTTAGTGTAGAGTATGAGAGCATTCACTCCACCAATCAATACCTTTTTTCCCCCCTTGTCTGTATTTTCCTTTCGGCTGAGCACTGTGTCTGACATCAACGTTGAAAGACCAATGCATTATTTTTTTTATTGCAGTGAAACACAAGTAGTTATGATACAATGTGGTCAGTGACCATCCCCAGCCCTCCCTGGTATGATTTCCCCTGAATTCATATTTGGATTATTTGTAAACTACATGTTGTAATGCAATAATTTCACTCCACTATGATTATGGAAAACCCCACGGTGTCATTTTAAAGTTGTCTTTTTGTTTTATTTATTTTCCTAAGCATGTTCTACATGCCTGACAAACAACTTTTAAGAAAAATCTAATACATGATTTTTTGGAGGCATGAATACAGAAGTGATTAATAAAATATAAGCAGGGTAATTGAAGCAATTAATAAAGACAAAACCAAAACAAATGTAGCAACAACCACAAAAAAAGCATGAGAAATCCAACAATAAAAATGAAACATAAAGATTAATGAGGAAATACTGAATACTGATCCAACTTGAGAGTCTGTCAATGAAATAAAGAGTGAGGTTACGTTTGTTTGGTGAGGTTGGAGTTGGTAGATGAGCTCTGGTAGAACATAACCAGGATTCACTAGCGTTACATGTTACAGACACATCTAAGAGCACCTTGCTGTAAGTTACACTAAATATATCAAAACAAGCACAACCCTTGGAAAGAGTCAGGTCTTGATGACAGTGGGTGCTGGTGCTCATGGGAAAAGGAGTCCTTATGCCAGAAAAACACTAGTTTTCCAGATAGTCCTCATAGCCCCCTTAAATAAAAAAAATGCACAAAATCTCACAAATCTCAGCCCATAGTAGAAGAATATAACTGTGAAGGGAGGTTTTTACAGGCCTTCCACCCTGTCTGTCTAACTCTCTCACACACCCACACCCAAACGCATGCATGCACACACACCCACACATACACATATACATACACATATATACACACTAAGAACTAAATTGGTAAGTGGGAGGTATTAAAATGTTTTCTGTAATGTTTCTGTGTTATGTGGTTTATGAATCTGGGAATGAGTTTAGGGAGTTTCAAAGGTCTGCTTTAACTAAGTTGGATTTTGAATTGGCCAGTCAACTTACTCATCACGTTCACTCTTTTTTCTGTCAGTAACATTTTTCTATCATTACAGCTTTATAATTAAAGTTTTTGAAGTTATGGTATGTCACAGAGGGAAGTGTTAAACATTGTGTTTTCTGTCTCAGAGAATGTGGGTAATCAGTGGAACCTGTGAGGGAAGTGTTAAAGGAGCTGGTGTAGCAGAAGGAGAGGTGGACCTCTTCAGGGCTGGAAGTGGAGAGTTGGGAAGATGTCTCTGTGAGGAGCTCTTCACTTAGCAGGAACTTTTGGCCAGCTGTAAAGCCTGTTTTTGTGATAAAATTCTATATTTTTGCTACACTGGGTCCCGAGCATTATGACAATAACAATTATAAGAAAAATAAATAGATTTTAAATGAAGTTGATGAGAGGAATGATTGAAGTGTACACAAAATCCAGCTGATATTCCCCTCCATCAAAGACAGTAACATCAATAACATCATCGGACCCCCTCCTTGAAACTCCTGTGGTTCTTGTAGACACTGCGAAAAATGAAGCTGGGAGGGAACCAGAAAATACAAGAGGGGAGGATAATGAGTTTCTAGCCAGGGGCAACAGTGGGGTAAAAAAAAAAAAAAAAACCCTGCTCTGTGAGCTCTTTATCGTCTTCATTAATTCATGATGAATCGACACAGTCTCGAATCTCAGCAGACACCTGATCTATTGGAGTTAGTCTTCTGACATGGTTGATTAGTATGAAGCAGTACTAATGATACTAGAGCGAGAGACAATTATATACATTATATATTTTTTTTTTTTAACAGAGGTTTAGAATCTATTTTATACCCCATGAATCATACATGATAATGAACAGCTGAAAGATTTAGAAACATGACCAACAAGAAAGCACAGGGCTGCTGGTGAATAGCCATGAGGGATCCTGAGTAGCAGCAGAAAGCTAATCTTTCATGGGCAGTATACTCTGTTTATAATAGTGACCCTGACTAATGACTGTTTGTTTGCACATGATAATTAGCCTCATTATTTCTCCCCCCACACATGCTACACATACACCAAGTCTCAGACACATACTGTGAATGTCCATATATTCTTAAAGCGTAGTGAAAGCAGCACACTTTCTTTCATCCCTGTTTATAAAAGCGTACTTCTTTGAATGACATCTGCAATTTCTGTGTGCAACTGCAGGTGTCTCTCTAAATTATTCATCCTGCCTAATGTGTGTGAGACTTACACTACTCACAGTAAGATAGGGATATTGTGAAGTCCTCAGTGCATTTCTTACATAAGTTGTTTGTTTCTCTTCAGTAATTTTTGGAATGGGGAGGCAATAGTATCAGGGTGATAGACACACCTCATTTTGTATTTTCTATTTAATAATCTCAGCGTGTACATTGAACCTTACATGTTGGGGCCAATACCAAAAAAAATCAATAAGACAACCCTTTTCAATGTGGCATCAGTTTCAACATTCTGGGGGTATAAAAAGCTGTCTTGTCAGTAAGTCATTCCCAGTTCATCATTCAAGCAGCCATGAACACATGACGTCACTTCATGGACGAGCAGCACCACCTGGCCATAGTGCGCCTTCAGGTAGGTAGCAGGCAGTCAGATGTTGCTTATGAACTTTGTGTTTCAAAGTGTCATCAGCAGACTTGCAGCAAGACACAGAACTACTGGCAGTGTTCATGACAGACCCAGGAGTGGAGCCCCATGAATTATGAACCACAATGATGACCAGTACACCCTTATGCAACTGCCACACAGCTGCAGGCCTGTTTATGAGAAGTGCGGGGTACCAGGATTTCCAGACAACCCATTCACAATAGACTCCACCACTTTGGCTTAAAGCCAGATGACCATTGCAGGCGACTCCACTGACACCAAGACACTGCCGTGCTCGTGACTTTCACTTGATGGAAGTCCGCTCTTGTGATTCACAACAAAGCATCGGCTCTTAGAGCCGCATCTTTTGGGCATGACACATCACTAGCGTCTTGTCTTCTCCCACACAGTGAGTGAAACAGCAGACAGTGGTGAGGAGGACTGTGTGTTGTATTGCAAAAATGTGTATATATGAGTGACACCTGCAAACAAAGCAGCATCTGGCTGCTTTGTGAAATATCTCTTTTAAAAAAAAAGAAACAACTATGAGGTAAGTCATGCATCAACTCTGTTTTTTTTTTTCCATATCTTTCATTTTTCAGTCCCTGCTTTGCCTCATCAGTGACTAACAAATGATGATGAGGTCAGGAAGCCCGACAGCTTTCATACCTTGAAACGTTCCCTGAGGGAATCCCGGCTCAGCCTGCTTGTCTTTGAAAGTCAGACCTCATCCGCACCAAATACAGCTCTGCATTTCAAAGTATGCACTTTACTCAACTCCATATTACTGGGAATGTGTTGAAATGATGAGCTCGGAAACACCACAGAAACACATGTGCACTAACACACATACACACACAAACACACACACACACACACACACACACACACACACACACACACACACACACACACACACACACACACACACACACACACACACACACCCTCAATATGGACACACGTTTTGACTGAGGATTTTCCAGTATTTACATTTCCTCCCCTTAGCTGAGCTCAAACCACTACATGTCTTAGATTAACCTTGACCTAGAAAACACGCACACACACACACACACACACACACCCACACACACACACACACACACACATACACACATACACAAATGCAAGCTACAAGGATGATTAAAGAGGTGGGTGACCGTAAACTGGACAAACTGTTTGTCATTAATGAAACCCTGAACAAACACTGCAGAGTCTCTGAGGACACATTTCTCCAAAATGTGCCACTGTTTATACAGACCACAGCATGAGCGGAGATAAGAGCGGTGACTGGACATCGCTGAGACTTTCTGGGAACCCAATGACCGCCAATATGGAACATTGAGTTTAATTTACGAGCAATCAGATAACATCTGCTCCCAGCTTTGAGGTTTCAGTTTTCACTTTGATACAGCGGTCTAGGTTACCGGCAGACCACTTTATGGATTGGAGGTTTGTGCTACTCTGTGTCCCTGTAAATATAAGGAGCACTGACATTAACCAAAAGAGAGACAGCGTGAGTGACTGACTGTTTAACTAATTCAGTTTACTGAATCGTTCACTTTTGTTTGGATGGTTCTTTCTCTGTAAGTAAAGCAACTTTTTACGAAACCCTCTTGAGTTGGTTTTTCTTCTTTGAACTGCTTTATGATTCAACAAAATCACATCACTGACTAAAATATGGGACATCTAGCTGATGTATTTTTTTAATGTTAAGCCTCCCTGAGTTGATATACTATATCCTGTAGACACAATCAGACATCAACATGAAACTGGTGTGAAGGTTTCTACAGGAAGATCACCTATATTTGCTTTCATGGTCTAACTCTCTCAACTTTTTCAGCTGCTTTTACTGAGGCTGTCATTGGTTAATTAGCTGTAGTACTCCTCGTCCCTCATCCAACAACATAGTGGCCCACCCTCTTCATCACTTTTCCTATCACTTTTCTGCTGTCTTCTAAAACTCAGTTCTTGCTCTGCCTTTCATTTCTTCTTGCTCTTGATTGGCGAACACCCCTCCACCTCCCCTCCAGTCTTCATCTCCATCATTCATCTTATCCCAGCAAATCAGCAGCCACCAGCACCATCAGAATCTGGACTCCATGAGGGGGTTACGTTCTGCTGATTTGATCAGACATCCTACAATCACGAAATCTCCCTATGGAATCCTTACACCCAAGATCCTCTGCCAAGTCACATTATTCACTATCTGTTGTTATTACCATAATAACACTTCACTCTCACATTCTTCTTGTCCCTCATAGATAAAATCAGGTGTGTAGACTACCCACATTGACTTTGTGTACACATAGTCCCAAGCATGCACAGATCTCTTCTGCCCCACTTGTCCTGCTGTTTGCAAAGGTGTTTTCACTCCACCTCTGTTACAGCCTTGTTGATTCACCACTTAAAGGGGTAGTGAGGATTATCAAGAAAAGCTAGTGTTTTTTTTTTTCCAGGATAAACACTCCATTTCCCATGAGCACTAGCACCCACTGTCATGAGGACGTGAACCTTGTCAAGGCGAGCATTTGTTTAAAGCAAATGAATAGTGATCAGATCGTCTTTTTAACACTACTTTTCTTTGTTCAAGACAACTTGTTACTGGATACAAAGTGACAAAATAAAGTATTTATCAACAGTTAGGTAATGCTGTTGTTTAGAACATGACAACAAGCAAACTTTGAAACCCACATAGTTTAGTAGTTGGCTGTATTTAGTGTTCCTCACAGCCAGGTGCTATGAAGATGTCTCTGTAACATGTAACACTGGTGCATCCTGGTTATGTCCTACCAGTGCTCATCTACCAACTCCAACCTCACCAAGCAGAGCCAATGTAACCCTGATCTTCATTTTATTGATGGACTTTCAAGTTTGATCAGATCACTGCAGTATAACTGCTGCATGTGGGTTGGAATAAACATTATCACAAACAATTTAACCCATGTTTTAGCCCATGCTCTACCACTCTTCTGTTTAGCTTTCTTCTGCTCTTCCATCTTTTTGCCAGTTCAGCTCCAGTGTCAAACATTACTACAAAATAACTCCAAGAAATCCTTTTCAGAAGAGAAAACCACAGATTTCTCTTCTCACTGCTAAACTTATTTGGACGGCATGGTATTGTCATGGAGACTTCTACGTACTGTAAAGCAATCCTTTCCTGAACCATGGATAATGGAAATGTCAGTGAGAAATAACCTATTTTGGCACCAATAATCTCATCTTAAATTGTGGATTTACGATCAGGCATATATCTTGAGGTGAGACTTTTTCAAGATCACCTGGAAAGTCCTTACAGTACCTACTTAGCAGTTTAGTCGTGGATCATCTCCTTTTTCCCATTTCAGAAGGACTGTCAGTGTGGCAAAAAGATGACATCAAGGAGTAGAGACAGCCTGGAAACTTTTTTTGTTGTTGTTAAAATGCTTTAGTTAGGTCAGTGAAAGCTAAATGTGTTCATTTTCTTAACGTTTACCCAGCTCTCATACATATTTCAGATGTTTTATGAATTTTAGAAAAGAAAAGACTTCATGCTGGAAAATGGTGTATTCGGCTGCCTCTGAGAACTTTGAGGCAAATCCAAGACACTGCTTCTAGTGAAGTGATTTCCACTTTGCAACATAAAAGCATAAAGGATTTACATTAAATAACATTAGAAGGAGCTTATTTCACATATTTGAGTTCAATTCAATGGAAAGACCATTCAGATGGCTTGAAGCAACTACTGTGTCACAGAAATACATTAAATGGCCCATACCTGTCATCAACATGATATCAAAGTGACAAATTATGTCATGAATTAAGCTTGTCTTTATGAACTTAATAGTGGATTTCGTCTTGTTGTTTTTTATTGCAAAGACCTGCTCCACTCTGTCTCTGATTGGCTGGCACTCGTTGCTTTTCTTGATAAGATTGTGCCCTCCATTAGCTCATCTGGTAGATAATGTTATCATGGCTGGGCCCTTTTTTTGAGCTGCTCAGGTTTGACTGCATTGTTGGGCTTGCGATTTAAAATCGATTAGACATTGCTGAGTCATGTTAAAGTCATCCAAACCTAGACTTTCCCTTTTTTATCTGAGTAAAGGATAATGTATAATGAGTGGGTGATTGTGCAGATCGGGAACACTTCACCCTGAAGAGATTCTGATACACATTCAATTATTCACTTTACATTTTCTTCATCTTCTATTCTGCTTATCCTGTTCAGAGTTGCGGGTGGCTGGAGCCTATCCAAGCAAGGCGAGAGGCTGGGTACTTACCCCTAACCTGGGGCAAGTTGAGCTACAGTTACACTTTTACATTTTTATAATTATAATTTATGAGAAACATCCTGAAATTTATTATTTGTTGTAAGTGTAATTCTGCTTCTTTTCTGTAATTCTGATTTTTAGCCTGAGGGTAACATAAGTCAAAAGTTGTTCATATTACCCTACTCCGCGCAACATACTGCAAGAAAGACTCATGAAAAACGCAGCTCCAAGGTCAAAGATGAACACAAACACGTGGATATCATGTGAGCTGGAACAAAGCCAAGGTTTTTCAAAAAAACAGCTCTCTGAGGTGCGTTCCCTTCAGACGTTTGGGTTTTCACAAGTAATATCAATTCATGTACAGGAAGCCATGTTGATCCGTTCTCCTCGCTCTGCTTTTCACTCCAACTAATTGGTATTCAGGTAGTCAAGTGCAACCTTTAGAAAAAATAAAGTGAGGCTCATAGTCCGGGGACAAGGATGTTGGAGACGTAGAGACGGTTACTTTGATAGAATGATACAATGCCGAATGGAAGAGAAATCATTTCAGTGGCGGGAGGCGCAGTAGCTGCACTTTGCTGGCAGATGAGCTTACAAATCATTAGCAGGTATGGAAGTCTGGACCAAGTGTGAAAGAAATCAGCATCCATCTCTGTCTGCTTTTATTGCTGTTACATATATTAGGACTTAATGAACCATCACTCATCTGCATTCTGTGTCAGCTGCTCAGCCTGCACTTCTGATGCTGTGCAGGAACACTTGGGTTGTGTTTGATGACTCTTCAGAGATAAAAGTTTTTTTTTATTTATTTAGTTTTTATTTTAAAAAGCAGCCGAAAAAGAATAAAACAGAATCAAAGTTTAAAGTGAACATCTTCTGCTGTAAATTTAGATCTACAGTTCAAAGCACTCCACAGAGAACTCAGACAGCAGGTAAAAACAGAGCTGACCCTCTTGATCTCTCAGAGGATTTGGTCTTTGTTGAAACTGGGGGCTGAAAAATGGAAAACCTCATGTAAAAACTTAACATTTTCTGGCAATAATAAAGAAAACAAGTTATAAGAGCTTCTTTAGGGATTACATTAGGGTTTTAGGGATTATAACTGGAGCCGTTCCATCAAACTGAGCTTGTTTCTTGTTGTAACAGAAGTGAGTGAGTCTGTGTTCCTTCTTGTTCCGCCGGTTCTCAATTTTCCATCCCAGTATTTCAGTCTTAGCTTGATAAAAAAATGTGTTTTCCTCTGCTTGTGTTTGTTTAGTCCACTCAGTCCACGCTATCCTGGTCTAGTTTCTCATTGCAAATCTAAGCTGAGTTGTACAGATTGAGACCCATTAAAAATAAATGATTTTAGTCATTGTATCAGGCAATGAAACTGAAATTAAAGGCACTGTAACTTATTTATTTTTGTCTGGCTCTGCTAAAAACACTTTAAATGAACTGTTTATTCTGTCACGGGTTCACTGAAGTACTTAAAAAGCATTTAAACATTTCAACATATGCATCTGGTCTAATTTATCAGCTGTAGGCTGTCCAAGCCACATTAGCAACATGGCAACATCATGCTTTTAAAATCTCTTTCAGACCGATTAAATAAGCTCAAAAACTATTAGATTGATGTCATTAGATCATGTGCCGAAATTTAATGACCCTAGAGGATGAATCTGAGTGATTTTGATGACCCTCTGGCTTTGGGGTTTGGAGAAAATGCCTCAACATCTGTTCATTAAGTGTTCTCACAGTCTGTAGGGTAGCATAGCCAAAGTGGGAGGCAGACTCAAGATATTTAGTCAAAGGTCCCATTAGGATGGCTTTAAAGAAGTGCAACCAGGAAACATGCAAAGAAACTGAGGATAAACGGGATAATGGGACACATGATAAAGAGTCCATCAGTATTAACTGATCCACACTGATATAGAAAAAAAAATCCCTCATCACAGCATAAATCCAGTCTGTTCCTGGACTCTCTCTCTCTCTCTCTCTCTCTCTCTCTCTCTCTCTCTCTCTCTCTCTCTCTCTCTCTCTCTCTCTCTCTCTCTCTCTCTCTCTCTCTCTCTGGCTTACCACAACCACAAAACACTATACATGTCAAATTATGTACATTTTCAAATAATTCTGAACGGACATAAGCATCAGAGTAAAATAAGCTGCATTTCCCATACTTTCTGAACACACCCCAACATGCAGAATTCCAATACTGATCACAGATGCAAAACAGAGTTATAACTGTCCATCAAAATGAGCAGCATTAGTGTTCACTGACTGAGGACAAAAAATTTAGAGCTCCCCCTGCTGGCTGGCTGCAGTGTAGGTCATAAACCCTGCCTCCTCTATGCTGGGAAGGGGCTGTGTGAGCTTGTAGCAGAGGGGCAGATCATGTACCTGTTTAAATCAAGCAGAACGACACATTAAGCAGACACAAGATTTAGTTGTTAGCTTTGCTGAGAGTCTTTAATAGTAACAGATTAATGTTTTGTCTGTGTGTGACCCTGTTTCTTTGTCAGTAGAGCTTCAAAATGCCAAGGAAGGTTTTATTACAGTTAGGTAATAGATGGTGATTATTATATCTGAAAGAATAAACAAACAGAAATATCCACTTTCTGATTCTATTGAAATAAAAGCCACTTACAGTGAGGCATTACATAATTGTATCATAATATTTTCAAAATCTAAACACCAACCGTCCAACAATACACAAACACACACCCTAATGTGCAACTAAAACTGGTTGTAAAGATGTGAGCAGTGTTTTTTCCTTTTCCGTTACTTTTATTGGACAGTTTTATGTCCTAGACTGACCTGCCTGTTCTCAGACTTAAGCACTTCTTACAATAGAGCTGCCACGTTTGATTGATTTCTACAGAGCTGCCCTGTCATTGTTTGAAGGTGTTTTTGTCTCTTCCCAAAATAACTTCTCCTAGTGTGTACACAACTTCCTCTCCAGTTTTAACTAACAGGAAGTCCCACTCAGACCCCCCCCATCACCACACCCCACAAGTTCACCGATGCTTACTCTCACATGCACACGCCCACATGGCTGATAATGAAGCTGCTGGTTTCAAACCAAATCCCAGCCTCTAAAGGTCAGGAAGCCAATAAGGAAAATTGGATTCAGCTTTTGAATTTTTAATCATTTGGAATCAAATCTCATTGGTTTCATCATCCATCCAATAATTATGATGCCCTTTTCCATGATGGTGCTCTGAAATGCTCCACCAATTTTCAATCATTGTTTTCACACCCACCATGAGATTGGAGATTTTTATGAGATGGACTTTTTTTGGGATATGGTCTTATATGAGAGCTGAAGCTGAGTGTGTACGAATAAATAATTGCAACCATCAGCCTGTGTGATCAGATTACATGTTAGTATTTCTAGACCAACAGAGATCATTTTGGGCCTTGTTAAAATATTGGATCACAATTAAGCCACCTTCAGACATAAATGCACCTATCTTAAGCCATATACGGGTTGTATGGCATCAAAGCCACTGTTTGCTAGCAGGTAAAGTAGGCAACTGATTCAGTGAAAAATGTTTGTTGTCTTATTACTTATAACAGCATGATGATAAACGCTGACTGCATGGGCCCCAATAGACTGCAGAATCGCCCCTGTATGGCGTGCATGTGTGCACAGTGGTCCTGCAGAGTGTATGCTTATCTATTTTGGGTCATACTCTCTACCGGCCACTCTCCTCAGATCCACAGCAAAGATCAAGCAGAGTGAAAGACCACATGCTTTCTAAAGTCAACCAGTTTCATATTTTTCCACTCAGTGAAAATTGAAGCGTTACTAAACATTTGAGACTTGACTCATAGTTTTATTACACACATGAGGCTTGACTTGGATTTCCCTGAATCAAGTCTCAAGTGTGTTTGTGTGAAACTTAAGTGCAACTGAAGTCCAATTCTTAAAACTGCAATACCCATCTTTGGGACTTTAAGACATTTTTTGAATACATGGAACTACTTTTTAATCATGCAGATCCTTAAGACTGTTTATTATATCATATTATATTATATTATATTATATTATATTATATTATATTATATTAGATTAGATTAGATTAGATTAGATTAGATTAGATTAGATTAGATTAGATTAGATTCGATTCGATTCGATTCGATTCGATCAGAATGGATGGATGGATGGATGGATGGATGGATGGATGGATGGAGAGATAGACAGACAGACAGACAGACAGACAGACAGACAGACAGACACTTTATTGACCCTGAGGGAAATTCAAGGCATGGAAAGCACATGACAATAAAAACTTTTACATATCAACCCCAAAACAGATGCTCCCCTCCGACATGCCTGTTTATTAATTAGAAAAAAAAATAAATAAACTTATGATAATTATATAACTCATGAAAGAAATATACATAACCTGTGGGATACAAATAGAAATAAAAATCCTTACATCCGTATTCAACTTATCCAGGTCCGGGTCACAGGGGCAGCAATGTCATCAGTCCCTGACCCTGTCCACTTCCACCAGCTCCTCTGGGGGGATACCCAGGCATTCTCAGGCCAGCCAAGAGATATAATCTCTCCCTCATGCCCTGAGTCTACCCTGGGGTCTCCTCCCTTCTCCCTGCCTGAAACACCTCCCCAGGGAAGTGTCCGGAATGCATCCTCACCAGATGCCCGAACCACCTCATCTGGCAGATGAGGTGGAGAGCAGCGGCTGTGCACCGAGTCTCTCCCGGATGTCCGTGTACTGAACCTTATTTCTAAGGCTGAGCCCAGACACCCTGTGGAGAAAGCTCATTTTGGCTTCTTGTATTCGTCATCTTGTCTTTTCAGTCACTACTCACAGCTTGTTACCATAGGTGAGGGTTGGTAAAAAAATATATGTCAGTCTTTTTTTTTTTTTTTTAATGTTAACAGAGAGTCTTGTTGGGAGTGTGGCTCTTGTATTTTACAGATAAGCCACAGAACTGTAAAGGATGATAACACTTTATCCTTAAAGTTTTGGTTTATGTTATTAGTGATTGTGATCATCCTGTGTCTTCGTGCCAAAAGTCTGCATTGCAGTGTTTTTATTTATTTATTTATTTATTTATTTATTTTTAAATCCATTTCTCTTTAAGCCCAACAAAGAGGTTCAGGCTCTATTCTTATTTATTCACTGTGGGGGAAAGTGGAATGCATGATGACAAAGTGTGAGCTTGTACCATAATTAAAGCTGTCTGCATTAAACACCCAGAAGACATGTTAATGCAAGGTCTAGACAACCAAGGCTGGAGCTACACCTTCTTTCTGACCTCGTGTTTATCCACACAACTGTGGCTGCACCTTAAAACGAATAGTGAATATACTTAATGATGCACATGAATTTGGATTCAAAGGCAAGGGGTCGATGGAAAAAGGAAAAACATGATGTGGGCTTTGACTCACTGGGTCTCTACCACAAAAACAAACACATTTAGTCTGAGATTCTTTTCCTAACAATCCCAGCCTGCATCATGCATAATGTTGAGTGCTTTGAACAGTGTATTTCAAGTGGCAACATGTGAAGCATATGCAGAAGGAATCAGAACTGCAGTTCTTCCAGGGTCTGCATAGGGCCTGCTGCAAAAAAAAACCCAAACCACCTACTCAGCAGGTCAAAACAGCCAATTAAGAATGGATTGGGGGTTGTTTACACCACCAAGAAGTCCCCCTGCTATCATTTGCCCCTTCTATTCTGCAGCTTTGTACAGTTTGCTCCAGTTTCTCACATATTCAATCTGCAGTGTAAAGCTGCCGTCTCATCCTGATGGTACTAAACTATCCATGCATCAAAAGCTCTAGTGAAATAGGGGGCTGCTTAGTTGGCATGGCTGGTAAGCGAGGAAGGCTTGGTGTTATTGGAAATGGCTGAGGCTAACTTCTACTGTATCCCAACCTGAAAGCAAGTAACCCTGTGACTGGTGACTTGATTCATGTCTGTAAGGTGTGACTTGAGTCATATACACATATCCTTTTCTCTTGGTATCTGATCACAATTTGTCCCTGAGATCATGCTTTTGGATGGAAATCCAAAGTTTCCTGATATATTTATGGTATCAGTTTATATCAGCCACCTACTTGGCTTTTTTTTTGGCTGTAGATCACATTATTTCTGTAAAATGTTTCCCCAGTTGTCTGAATTTACTCCTCACAAATGTTTTAAACAGACCGATCCTGAGGGGGACTTTTACAGAGGATGCAGGGGTGGTTTCAGGGACCCTCCATTTATGTAATGTATTTTCCACAGACATCCCTGTGGATTCATTACATTTTGAATGCCCATCTGCAGCACCAGCTGGTCCAAGTTGTTACAACATCATGACCAGCTGGGATTTATGTTTCCTGTATTGGCGAGGAAAACGGTTCTTATCTTAACTTGAGTTCTGCAAACTTTCTAACTTTGCTTTTAGTTCATTTTGTTTATAAGATGATCAGTAAGAAATGGGTTCTGGCACTCTTTATCGCTGAGCAGATAATACATAGTGCCAATGCAAACTAAGCCGCTCTGAAATGATGTTCTGCTTTTTTCTTTCTTTCTTTTTTTGGATTAATGTTGTCCTGTGCAGACAAAAGAGACAACGTGGTGATTATTGTCATGAGGTATTGTATTGTTTTATGAATATGCTATAACCAGTCACATCTTGTTGTATCAAATCAGATGGTATCATATGTGTATTTATTTATATCAGAGCAGAGTGCACATTGATGAACAAGAGCATGACGCAGACAGGCTGTAGGTGGTAAAATGGATTCATTTCTAAAACAGGGATATTGAAACAGCTTTTCTAAATGGTGGTGAGCTGTGATTGAGAATAATGTTGGAGGTTTTGAAGGTAATGTGGACAGCACTGTGAAGGCACAGAAAAACACAATGAGAGAAGAAAAAAATGAGACACTTGGGAAACTTTGAGAGAGCTTTGATACCTCTGACAGCTAACAGGAGTCAACTCTGGATAATGAGAGCAGCCAGTGATGATGGACGGCTGTAAGCACACAGCTGACACCTCCACGCCAAACATCTTCCCACTGCAGCAAAGAAACAAGCATAAAACTTCCCCACAGTAAACCTCCATAAACCCCGTAAAAAACACTGACAAAGGAGAACCTAAATTCTCACAGAGAAAAAAAAGTTTAACACATTTATACAATGTGTATATCTATATCTATAAAAATAAATAGGGTAATTTTATATAAAGCCTACTCTTTGTGATGTAAGTGTTTTCTGAGTCTTCAGTGTTTGGGAGTTAACAAGACTTGGCTCAAGAAGCAGTGAGGTTTTCATTGACACGAGAGCAAAATATGAAGAAACAGCAGGTCTGTGTTTTATAGATAAGTCCCGACTTCTTTTCTTCTCTCATCTTCTGAGCTTGCATCCTAGGCACTCATTTGTTAAATAAAGAGGGAGACATAAAATATTTTTTTATTCTTCTATATATAAAAAAAAACTTCCTTATGTATGACTCATGTTATTCCTTTATTCGAGGTTCTCAGTTTCTTCCTTAATTATCCACAAACACACACATTGTCTGCCTTTCAAAAATGCTAAAAGTTTCAGAAATGAAAGGAAAGTTTGGGTTCATTCTACAGTGAAACGAAATACAACCCAATTCCAATAAAGTCAGGACGTTGTGTAAACTGTAAATAAAAGCAGAAAAAATTCTTTTTGTTCTATTAACCTGTTCCACAGGTGAACAGGTTAATTGGAAACAAGTGAGTGTCATGATTGGGTATAAAAGGAGCGTCCCCAAAAGGCTCAGTTGTTCACAAGCAAGGAAAGGGAGTTGCACTTGCAAGGAATTTAGGAATTTCATCATCTACAGTCCATAATATTATCAAAAGATTCAGAGAATCTGGAGAAATCTCTGCACGTATGCAGCAAAGCCAAAACCAATATTGAATGTCCGTGACCTTTGACCCCTCAGGCAGCACTGCATTAAAAACCGACATCATTGTGTTAAGAATATTACCTCGTGGGCTCAGAAACACTTCAGAAAACCATTTTCAGTTAACAGTTCATCACTACATCTACAAGTGCAAGTTCAAACTCTACCACGCAAAGCCAAAGACATAGATCAACAAGACTCAGAAACACCACCGCTTCTCTGGGCCCGAGCTCATCTGAGATGGACTGACGCAAAGTGGAAAAGTGTGCTGTGGTCTGACGAGTCCACATTTCAAATTGTTTTTGGAAATCAAGGACATCATGTCCTTCACGTCAAAGAGGAAAAAGACAATCCAGGTTATCAGGTCAAAGTTTAAAAACCAGCATCTGTAATGGTATGGGGGTGTGTTAGTGCCCATGGCATGGCTAACTTGACCATCTGTGAAGGCTCCATTAATACTGAAAGGTACATAGAGGTTTTGGAGCAACATATGCTGCCATCCAAGCCACGTCTTTTTCAGGGACGTCCCTGCTTATTTCAGCAAGACAATGCCAAGACACATTCTGCAGATGTTACTACAGCGTGGCTTTGTAGTAAAAGAGTGCAGGTACTAGACTGGCCTGCCTGCAGTCCAGACCTGTCTCCCATTGAAAATGTGTGGATCATTATAAAGCACAAAATACGACAACGGAGACAAGAATGGCAACAAATTCCACCTCTAAAGCTTCAACAGTAAGTGTCCTCAGTTCACTAACACTTATTGAGTGTTGTTACAAGAAAAGGTGATGTAACACAGTGGGAAACATGAGCCTGTCCCAGCTTTTTTTGGAATATGTTGCAGGCATCAAATTCACAATGAGTTAATATTTGCAATAAAACAAAGTTTATCAGTTTGAACAATAAACATCTGCTCTTTGTAGTTTATTCAATTGAATATAGATTAAACAGGATCTACAAATCATTGTATTCTGTTTTTATTTATGTTTATCTCAACTTCAATGGAATTGGGGTTGTAAAATTAGTCAAACGCAGCCAAAGTTTGACTTCGGGAGTCAGGCCTCATTGCTGCATCATCGTTACAGGTAATGCTAGATGAGATATAAGAAGTCTGTCATGGAAAATGTTTATTTTACTTCATGGTTATGGCATTTTTTTTTTAGCATTGCAGATCTTGATAAATAACACAATCTATCTTCAAATTTAATTATAGGTAACAGATGATAGCTTTCAAATGTAATTATTTATGTAACATAATTTTCTGTTTCAAACAAAAACTTATAATAAAAATAAAAAAAGAATGAGAAAAACAAGCCAAATTATTTATATCTCTACACATAGACCCAGTGAAAACCACCATATTTCCTCATTTCTGCTTGTTCTTCAACACACATCCATATCTTTTTCTTGCACTGTTGCTTACAGGCTGCGAAAGTCATGTTATTCTCCTGAGAAGTATTCTGTTCTGTCCTCACACTCAGTGCCGTCTTTACCTCTCCTGCAGAGAGCAACCGCTGTGTTGGTTTCTGTTCCCTGTTGTTTGTTATTACCATAAACATAAACACACATATTAAAGCACATTATCTCACATGTCAGTATGACTCAGGTACATTATTTATTCTGCTCCCAACAGCTGAACACCTCCTGCAACGACACACAGCTGAGTCATAATAATTTAATGTCGCAGTCACTTGCAATAGAAACACAAAGTTGACAGATAGTGAGTCTGCTGATGTCTCTGGAGCCAAACGTGGCACACATCTCTCTCTCTCTCAATGCACATTAAAAGGACGCATTCTATACCGACACATTTTGGCTGACACTGAGTTTAATTGGATCCACAGACACATATCACACACATCAATTTGGCTTTTATATAAAACAATTTGTGATCCGTTGTGACATTGTTTGCTTTGGCCTCTCCTCACTATAGCAACATTTGAAAATACAGGACACTTACATTCATTTTCTTTGTGAAACAAGAGTCTTTTTCTCAAGATGAAAAGTTGTGTGTCTTTTTTCCATGTTCTTTTGAGTCACCTGGACTGCAAGCAAAAACAAAAAACAACATATTCTCTACTTTAACTGTACATTTTTTAACAGTATTTACAGTGAATTTACAGTGCACAGTTTGTCCTCTGGCACTTTAGACAGAAAAGTATTCCCTTTCATGGTAAAAGAAACCAAAAGGGAATATTCCACATGAACCGGAATCTCTCATATTTGGAGAATACAAACATTGAATTCAGCCCATTTCTAAACTAAATGTAAATGTTCAGAGCCATCAATTCAAACTTTGATTGAATTTTTCAATCCAAATGACAGATATTTGTTCTTTGTTGCTTTCACTTCTGAGCCCTGATCAGATCTGCACAACAAAACTGAAAGCAGGAGGTACTAGTACTAGGAGGTACTCAGGAATGTCTCTGTTTTGTGTCTCTGTTTTTTAGTTTTTTTTTTTTTTTTAGCTAAGACATACTGTCAATGGTATTAAAAACAACAACTAAAAAAACAAAAGCAAAAGCACAAGTTCATGCCATCTCAAATGCTCAATTATTAAGACAGCAAAGGCTCAAAGCAGCTGTGATGATTCTGATCTTGAAGTTAATCTTTATGTAAAAGAGCAAAGATCACAACTACCCAACCGTTTTAAAGCCAATTAAACATCACTGAGCTGTGCATGTTTTTTTTTTTTTTTTTTTTTTTAGAGATTGTATAATTCAATTAAATATAAAGAATGAATAAAACCTTTGGAAATTAAACACTTGGATAGACCTTCTTTACTTCTTCTATCAGTTGATCGTGTTGAAACATTTGAAGTAGGGGGAATTTTATGTTTTTGTTAAGCTGTTTACTGTCCCTCTGATACCCCTGTAGTAGCTTTATTGGATTTTACAGCTCACAAAAAATCCAAATTTCTGGGATTTTTGAAAACAATTATTTCAGCCTCTGTCTTTGTTCCAGCTCCTGTCTCTTTAAGGCAGCCGATTCCACTGACCCCCTTCTCTCTGACTGGGCAGCCCTCCTGAGGCCTGTCAGGGGGCAGAGCTATGGGCAGACCTTGGTGTTTGAGGCCCGTCCCTCCAATGTGTCACAAACCAATACAGAGATCCTTATGTGACGACCTCATCATTTTAGCAAATCTCGTATTTCTTTTTGAATAGACTGATTAGTTTACAGACAAATTCGTAATTTTTTTTCAACATATGAATCTGAACACATTTAGTTTGAATATCCAGCATTGTGACTTCATATCCATATTTAAAATATGGGAAAGCACAATAACCCCTCTTTAAAATAAAGTTACAAACACGGGAGGAAGAATAAATGAACAGATTAAATTGCTTTTAATTCATGTATAAAGGATATGCAGGATTCCCGTCCCTATTTATTATTTCTATACTCTTGACGGCTTTGGTCACTGTTCATCAGAATAATTTGAAAAATGTAACTCAGTCTCTTAGGGCATTAAAATGTTGATCCCAGGCAACATCTATGTTAGTAGAAATAACAGAAACAGCATTGTTTTGTTACAGAGTACCTTAATTTAGAGTTCATTGCTGCAGAGCACTGAGGCCAACGAATGCAAACTTGCTGCAACAGCGCAAAGATGGTTCATTGGGAGAAACACGTCCTAGATTCAGTCAGATTTGTGAAAAACAAACACGACAAAAAAAGTGTTGAAATTGACACAACAAATTGGCTGTTTAAATATAAAGCTACAGTTTCCTGACTGGGTTCAGTCAATTTTAAGTGCTGCTAAATGGGTAAAGCAGTTAACAGCAGCTTCACTTAGCAGCTTTATTTTCAAACAAGCTTTTATCCATCAGACCATTTCTTTATAGGACAGGGGTGGCCAACCTGCAGCTTGTGAGCCGCATACGACTCATCGATTCATTCACAACAACAACAAAAAGATCAGTTCATTGTTATGAGTGCAGTGAAGAAAGTCAGAGAAATGGAGTGGACTTTGTCGCCACATTTAGTGATTTTTCAGACCCCTCTAGCAACTTTTTTTCATTTCTTCTTGAGTTTGGAGACTGAGGTGAAAGCATGTATTGATCTCAAATGTCCGCCCCCTCACACACAGCAGTCCCTCCAAGCTGCAGCCTGAGCAGACGACTGCGTGCAAATAAATCACGCTAGTTTGTCTCTTTTGGGTCACTTTTGCTGGTCAAAAGCCCAGAAAAGGAGGAGCATTTTTATTGTGACATAAAAAAAGGATCAATAGAAGAAAGTTCATTTATAGTGATAAACATATTTACAGTGTTTTATTTCTTACACGCTTTCTGTCTCTCGTATGATTTTATTCCTTTCTCTTTCTGCGTCCATGACAATAAGTTTGTGTCTGTAGCCTAAAAGTTGGGTAGAAGACAGAAAAAGGGAATGGAGAGAGAGGGAATGTGTATGTGTGTGTGTGTAAATCTGACTTTAAAAGTTGGAAATGCATTGATTTTCATGTTGTCATTTCATGTTTATGTGAGGGAGGGATTGTGTTTGTAAGCCCACGTGTATGATGTGGCTCTTTGTAGTACCATGGTGACCATGATGTAGTACCATCATTTTGTGGCTCTTGGTCGCTGACTGGTTGGCCACCCCTGCTTTATAGAATAAAATCCAGTTTTACGAAGATGTATGGAGCTCCTGAGGTCCAAAAACAAGTTGTTTTTTTATTTGCACACAAGATGTTCACCTCAATCTTGTGTACACAAGTCATTACCTTGTGCTCATAAATTATGGTCTAGTTCATGCAAGTCTTATTTGAAAAAGTTTGAATTCATTCATGTGTTGTGGATTTCTCTGTACTCGTTATAAAGTTTTGTTGGTGCACAGAAGCACAGGCCAGAAAAAAACACCCTCTGTTTCTGTGCCCCTTTAAGGTCCAGAGTCAGCTTTTTGCAGCACTTTTTTTTCATGTGTGGCACATTTCTGTTTTTTTTTCTTCTTTTTTTTGTTTACTGCCTTGTTTTCTGATAAAAAAAAAAATGCATGGGCTGCTGCAGCCTGTTTGCTCTTGGTAGCCACAAAGCAAATACACACTCAAGGGACACAAGACTCACAGCAGTGCAGATGGAAAGGTAAAGCAAGTCTTTGTTGACGTAGTAGTCCTCCTTATGCAAACAAACAAACACAAGAACACCAACACATACAGACATACTCTCACTCTAAGACCGAAAACATTTCGTTTAAATTATTTAAAATAAACAAGACATGCGCAAGGTCCCAAAACCAATAAATAATAGTTTGCAGATGAACAAGTTGAAACGTTTCCTTCACCATCCCACAGTTATGGTCAGTAGGTCACATCCTCTGACTTTTTTGGCCCATAGTAACTGCAATTTTTTTTGAGTAACTTGTCTTCAGACGTTCGTCTCCTCATTTTTCAAAGGCTTTCTGCAGCACTGCGTCCTCTCCTCCAGAAAAACACCCTCCATGGCCGTGCTGACACTAGTGGCGGCGCTTCTTCGTGGCAGGAAACAAAACTGCAGGTTGTGTCTGCTCTTACCAAGTCCCCCTTTCTCTGCCCCGTTACAAAAAGAGACAACTAGCCGCCGGTTCTCCTCTGGCGCAGCAGAGCAGGATGAACCTCGTCCAGCTCCTTTAAAGCGAGGCGAGTCACCGCTGGGGTCGCTGATGTTGTTCTCATGGCGATCAGGCAGGTTGGCCGTGGCGATGCTACCGCTCTTGACATGCGGCGTGTGGCTGTGGGTGTGGCGGTACTCCTCATCTATGTCCTTACCCAGCCTCCACCTCTTCCACTTTTTCAGCATCTCTGACTGCACCTGAGGAATGACGGTCATCAGACACTGAATTAGATAAACTTCTTAAGCCAAAGTTGACATTTAAAGGTTAAAAGATGAGCAGATGGAGGATTTTGATTTCGGTTCTGTCTTCCCCACTCTGCAGGCAAAAGGTGAACTGAAACCTGAGAGCTTTCGACAGATAAGAGTCTGATAAGATCTGGCAACTGAAACACAGATGATGATACAAGACAATTTATCTTCTCCACAAAGATAAAGTCTGGAACTGTGCCAACGTTAAGAAATTAAATTACAGTGGTACTCGACATGAATGCACATCAGTCTCACCTCTTTGTTGACAAAGCAATACAGGATGGCAACAAGCAGGCCCTGGAACACAAGACGCACATCAATAACTCAAAAAGTTCGAAGTGCAACTTTGTTTCTGGCAAAAGGCCGCAGCGTGAAATATCTGACCAGTGAACTCTACAGAAAACATAACCTGGCTAGCTCACTAATCACCTGGCTGAGATAAACACTGGTTTAAACCTCATGACATCTCTAATTGCTTCTTAAAAGCTAGGGCAAAACCAAGGACAACCAGATCACATACAATTAAAAAAAATGAGTGCACCACTTTTCCAGATTTTTGGTAAAAACTAAGTTTCTGACTCTGACTTGGTTGCCTTGAAATTGCAAGTTTGGGGTTTAATACCAGGTCTTACTGCAGGGTTATTCAATCAAAATTCCAAAAGCTCCAGTCAGAGAAAATGTATTGAATCAAAGGTCTGGAACATATTAATGTGTAAATGTGTAAAAATTTATATACGTGTTTTTTAAATTTTAAATCCATGTTATTTACTTTATTCATGAACTGAAAAAAGTGTTTTTAAAACTAAGAGTTTGAGTGTGTTGGCTCAAATTTAAGGGGTAAAAAAAGATGAAACCAGTTTTAAACTCCTCACTCCTGTAGTTTTGTAGGGAACTCTCTGTGAAAGAAAGAGTTCAAAGCACTTTATAATGCTAGCTAGTTTTCTCGTTTTCATGACAAATTTGTTAAGCACTGTATATTAAAATCTGACATTGAAATTGTTATTTTCTTATTAAATTTAAGAAGGGCTGTATTTAAAAATAAGAAATAAAAAATCAAAACAGTTTTCTAGTTATTGTTCAAGATCTCTGAGCATTAGACGGTGATTTTGTGCTCTCAAAGGAGAAAAATAAACATGAATGTGTCGGTCCACATTCCTTTTCTTAGATTGCGTGATTTTTGGATATTATTCTCTCCAACTTAGGCTAACTCATCTCCTCGTCTTCTCTTTCTTTGTTTATTTTTCTCTCCATTCTCCTTTCTTCTGCCCCTGGCTTCTAAACTTCCGCCTACATGCAGAGCTGCAATATTTAAAGCAATGAATCACACTAGTTTCTCTTTTGGGTCACTTTTGCCGGTCAAAAGCCCAGAAAAGGAGGAGTATTTTTATTGTGACAAAAAAAAGAATCAACACAAGAAATTTCATTTATAGTGATAAACATATTTACAGTGTTGTATTTCTTACACACTTTCTGTCTCTCCTATGATTTTATTCCTTTCTCTTTCTGCGTCCACGACAATAAGTTTGTGTCTGTAGCCTGAAAGTTGGGGAGAAGACTGGTTAAAGCAGACTGGTTGGCCACCCCTGCTTTAGAGGACTATTACAGATTAAATACACTGTAAAACAGCACAGTAAGCTTTAAATTTTCCTTTGACTGTATTTTTTTCTATAATTATTGAAAAGTAAGCATTGCTTTTTTGGGGGAATCAAACAATAAAGATGTTATTTTTTTCTCTGTGCAAAAACACAAAGTGAAAACCTGGAGACAGCTTCAATAAGTAAGAGCTGAGATGATCCCTGACCTGGAATGAATTGAAGAGCAGGTCGCAGAAAAGTCGAATGAGGCGCAGCATGGAGCCCTTGGGGACGGACTCGTCAATGACAAAGGTGAAGAGGATGGCATGAATCCCGAGAAGGGGGATGAGAGTCAGAGTTGACTTTGCCAGTCTATAGCAGAGAAGGAAGGAGACACAGAGAAGAGTTATCAACCTTTGACAAACGTATATTCACATACCTACAGGGAGAAAACCCTCAGATTATTATCTAATTTTTCAGAACATGAAGTAGATTCTTACCTGAACTTGTAATCAGTGTATCTCATTTGATGAGCTCTGAGTTTAGACATCAGGATTTTTATTATCCGAATGAAGATGAAAAAGTTGATCTGAAGGAAGAAGAGAGGAAGAGTGGAGTTAAGTGGAAACTTTTTGTTTTTGTTTTGTTTTGTTTTGTTTTTAAGACACCCTCAATGTCCCTGTTCTTTCTGTGGGATTTAAATGAGCCACAAACTCATACCAGTGTTTCAGTCCATGACTCAACCTGCTTTGTGTGAAAGACTGGCTCTGGGCACAGTTCAGAGAACTTACTGCATCAGAACTCGCAAGAGGGAAACAGAGGACGTATATCTGGAAAGCAAAATTGACAGTAAGACTGTCACATTTTTTCCATGGAGCTCTGATAAATTATTGAGTTTCAAGCAGCTGCTCGCTTTGTGTATTCAGCTGCATACTCGCTCATGTTATTCAGCAACAGTTCACTGCCAGGTTGCCTAAAAAAGGCCATGACTTGTGTTTTTTTTTTTTCTTTTCCATGAATACTAGAAAATACAGAGCAACATGTTTAATAGGAAAAAAACGAAGGGGAGAGGATGCACCTAGAAAGTAAGCAAGATGCTTTATTTATCCTACTTGGACAGTCAGTAACATGTCATTCGCTAACTTAAAGGCCCTGAGAGGACTTTATAGGTGATAAAGAAATAGTGTCACTTCATATATTCGATTTTTTTATAATCCACATTAAAAATAAGATTACAAAGTCTATTTTTTTTTCTAAAAGTTATATCTCAGTATCCGTAGATGAGTCAGACTTTCCTGTGAGAACACAGATCCATTAACGGCACGTAGACTGAAAGTCCCTTTGATGGCAGTAAGTATATTTACATGCACATGCAGAAAAGAGAATCGGACTCTGGCTGAGAACATCTCACTCTGCTTCGATAGGCCGTGCTGAGTCCTTTTTTTGATGAGTGATGCTGCGTGCATATTAAACTAGTTTCAGTTCACTTTAAGAGAAAACAACATTCTAACGACGATGGCTGAGATGGATGCAGCTGTAGCTCATGTGCCACAGTGTTTGTTTTTGTATTGCAGCCATAAACTGCATGAGCGAAGTGACCCTACTTATCATTATCATCTACTTTCCTTTTCGGCTGAGTACCGAGGTGTACCAAGACCTACCGAATCCAAACGCAGCCCAATAGCAACCGCATTATCTAGGTGTGTCAATCGAGCTATGCTCAGTCAGTATTCAGTCCAGCTGAGCTGTTTACATGCATTTTAATAGTCCGATCTCTTGCCGACTAAGCTTATAGTCAGATTTCTGAAGCTGCATGTGAACGCACTGAGTGAGAAGCAAGATTTGGCATTTTTTTCTAGGCTGGAAGAGCAGAAGAGCGATAGAGCACAGGCTAAACTGTTTGTGATAATGATCATTTCAACCCACATGCAGCAGTTATTCTGCAGTGATCTGATCAAACTTGAGTCTGTCAATAAAATGTAGAGTGAGGTTACTTTAGCTCTGCTTGGTGAGGTCGGAGTTGGTAGAGGAGCACTGGTTGGATACAACCAGGATTCACTATTAGACACGTCTCTGAGCATCGGTCTATAAGGAACACTAAACAGATAGTCTGCTCACTTTCTGGAAACTAAACTACAAGCTGAGTTTACCACAGGCTTTATCCTGCAAAAAGTTGTCTGCAACAATGAAAAGTAGTGTTTAAAACAGGGGTCTACAACCTTTACTGTCAAAGGAGCCATTTGGCCTCATCTCAGCTGGATTAAAGTCATTCTGGAGCCACAAAATCTACTTTCCCTTCACAATAATGACACCATGGCAAATACAATTCTACATGGTTAAAATATATTGAATAATTATCTAAACAAAAGGTTTTTTTTAATTTGTAAAATAGCAGAACTACAATAAGAAAACTTGAATTTCATATTATTTATTAATATTGTTGTTCATTTCATCATTTTTTTTTTGCATGTATATAAAGCCGGCATGTTGGTAATCAAATGAATCCATCCACACAGAATTAAAATCTTAATTTTCTTCCAGATTTGTCTTTTTGTTGATTTAATTATCTTACCAGGGGAGTAAAACTGGAGGTTAGCCACACGTGCGAGGAAAGTTGGTGGGTTGTTGATGTTGTAGTAGGTGAAGTACAGAGGTGGCAGACTTTATTGCAAGATGTGAGGCATGTTTAGTTCAACAAAATGTAAAGTCTTGATTTTATTTTGGTTTTGTATTTTAAAGCTACATAGAGCCACTGCAGAGAGCCGCATGAGGCTCCAGAGCCACAGGTTGCAGACCCCTGGTTTAAAAGAAGATCCCCTTTCCCTTCATTAGCTTCCAAAACAAATGCACACCTTGGCAAGAATGACGTCCTTATGACAATGGGTGATAGTGCTCATGGGAAATAAAGCCGCTATCCCAGAAAACCACTACTAATTCTGGCCAAAGTTGTCACTGCTATCAACGCACAGCACCTGTAAGGTAGCATTAGCCTCCACACATCTCCTACAGTCTCTCTCTCTCTCTCTCTCACACACACACACACACATACACACACCAAGCAAGCACAGATTGTGATCCTGTGCAGAATGCTTCCTGATGACAAGGAACATTTATTAAAACAGCTCTCAGGTTCTAAGCGCTCCAAGTTTGGTAACTACTTTGTGTATGCTGTCTTAATAGAGGTTCACACAAGCTCAGTTTATTCAGTTGTGAAGATGTGTGTGTGTATGTATGAATGTGTGCTTGTGTGTGTGTGTGTGTGTGTGAGAGAGAACAAAGGTTAAACTGCAGGGTTGTGTTTGGAGTTGTCAGAAGATGACAAATGACATAATCTCTGTTACACAACTGCTGAGCAGCTACTTTAGTGATTACAATTAAGAGCAATTTTTTTCCACACAGAGCACAGACCTCGACCTCAGTACCGACACAGCGCAGGAAATGTGCAAGTTTATGAATATTTGAGTGTGTGTGTATTTGTGTGTGTGTGTGTGTTAACACGTACTCCTGTGCATGAGGTCACAAAGGCCGCTGCTGTTTCTCTTAATGTGCACTTATGATTATGAGTGTATCCATTCATAATGATGTTTGCCTCTATGGAAACAAGGGGCAGGAAACATACAAGAGGAATTCTGTGTGTGTTATCGCAGAAAGGCCTGAGAGATGATATAAATCACATTCACATCATTTGATCCTTATTTTTCCTCAAATCCTGAAGCAGAAAGTTTAACAAGTCTTTTTTGTTCTCGTTTTCTTTTGTCTCCTCTTGAACAAAATACCACCATAAATCTGTTGAGGAAGAGTCATTATCGCTTGGATAATTTCACAAAATATTCAAAAACTTTTTTTTTTTCTCTTCATCAGGGACTATTCAGTGGAAACGCTGAAAAAGAGATGAATTCAAACAGCAAAATTCATCATTAAAAAAAATAAAAAAAAGGGTCTGTGACGAGCGTGCTGATGCACAATACGCTGCATCATGAGCCTGAAGGGAAAAAAAAAAAGATTTTTGTCTTTAGTCTTTCCAAATTTAGTCTTTCCAAGAACTTGAACAGTCAGTCTAACCAAGCAAAATTAAGGTTGAAATATTTTCTGGTTTATTATATAATAAATTTACATAGAAACAACAAAATTCCAACTCTGGCAGCAACTCTTCAGACACGTCTCCATTTCTTGTTCAGCATCAATCTTTTGATCCTTCCAGTTTTCAGTCCTAAGATTTTGTTTTTCCCTTCCAATGTTTACAAACTTCTTTCTGTTGAAGTCAATGAAGTTTCACCGGGTCTTGACATTGATTTAAGAAACGTCATACTCCTGTTTGCCATCCTGAAGAAACTTGCAGAGATTGCCTGTTGAAATGTGCGGCTCCTTTTCACGTTTAACTTGCATATGACGCTTCAGATTCTTCTTACAATCAGACTTAATTTTGGGTAGCAAAGGAAGCACTAATGTCATAAACGAACATGTACACACATGAAATGTACACACATCTAATTTATACCTGATTGAGCAGAGGCCTTCTACTGTTGCTGATCCAGGCCCAGCCACTAAAGCGAGCGCATGAAGGTGGAGATGGCTTTAAAGTGTTCACAAAGAATATGAGATATATGAGTAAAAAATAAACGGATAAAAAGTTGTTCTTACCAGATAAGCAAACAGTATAGGAGAACGTATGATCCACCAATAACCCATGTTAATGTTCCTCTCCCAGCACCTACACAAGCAAACACACACACAAACACGTTGAAAGCTGTTTTATCTAAGACTGCCTTTCATGTGATGTGAAAGTGCTGATAAAAAGAAACTTACTCCTCGTTCTCATACAGGTATTTCACAGTAATCCACGGCAGCACAAATATGAGCGGCGCACCTGAGAATGAAGAGAGAAAATTAAATGTGCATCGGACCAGAATTTCAATAAGCAAGTCAAAACCAGTTAGTGATGACATCATTGATATCTTGTGTGCCCCTCAGTTAGAAACTTCATATAAACGCAACTTTTTTGATAATAAAATAAACATTAATGGATGATGCAAAATGAATTTCTTCTCCTGTGTGTACTTTGAAAGTCTATGATCTGGGTTTTAATATCTCTTTCCATTTTTGATGAAGACTTGAAGGATCTGTGAAATGAAAATGTCTGTTACTGAGTGAAGCATGCTGGAATTAAAATCCCATCTGTTCATAAACCCCAGATCCTCTTTGGACATTATCAGTCCTGTCAGCCTAAAGTGACTCACCACCATCATAGTGACAATACAGTTAATACTGAGGCTGCTCCATGGTTTCTTATCTCTGCTGGGAGAGGAATCTCATCATGTCAAACAAAAACAGTGTTTTCAAATATCAAGATAGCCTTGTGATTATGTCGGAGCTGAAAAATTAATAACAAAGTCCTTATTTAGTTAAATAAAATAAAAAAAATTAAAAAATCTGTTGAAAAAAGGGGTCTGTAATACAGATCTGTGTTTTTTTGAAGATCTGTTGAAAACAATAAAATCAGGGCTTAAAGATAAACAGCTGATTGGACTGATTGTTTATCTTTTCTTTGTACACATGAAGTAAAATCATCAATAGAACTTAAAACCATTATGCATTTCTTTCTTACAAGAACAGATTACTAATCACACTGAATATGGATCTCTGTCAGATCTGCTGTAAATGGGGGGGGGGGGGGGGGGGGATGATAAACCGCCTCAGTGATGTCACCATAGGCTGTATAATTAATGGAAATAGTCTCCGCGACGTCACCCATCTGTTTCTGAAATGGATTTTTGAAGCAAAACGGCCGGCATGGCCATATTGGAAATGAGGCAGGCTGTGAGTCTCCACAGTAACAACCATAGGGAGCCCAGCAATCACATGAGCTGAGCTCTGCCCCTGATTGGACGAACTGGCGATCTTAATATTGTCTAAATTGCCGAGTTAGAAAAAAAATTCACCCCCTGTTCAGTGTGTGCCGATAGTGAAATTAGCTATTCAAACAGGAGACATTCTTTGAACCAGGCTGTAAATGTGCTTATTTTGGCCGTGAAAACAGCTTCTTTTTTTTTTTGGCTTGGTGTGTGCGTGACTTCCAGTACTTCGGGAGCCAGCCTCAAGTGGACACTCAAGGAACAACAGACTTTAGCATTTCCGCATTGTCTCATATTTTCAGACCGGAGGTTGCCACTTGGATGTCCCTCGGTTCAACTGTGGTCAGGGTGTGAAATAAGAAAGAGAGCACTGCTTGAGGCTGTAACTAGCTCAACACACTTATGTTCTCGATCGTATTGTGTGGTGCACTGTGGGTAATGTAGGCCGGCTTTTAACATAGAAGAACATGGTTTTTATTTGTGAAACTGCTTGAGGCTAGACAAGGAGCTACTCACACACACACAGTTCAATTAGACATGCTGATGGGTCAACTCCAAAGTTAGACGCAACACAAGAGCAATGTGCAGGGAGCTGCAAAACTTAATGGGCCAATTGGTGGACGATATGCTTTGAGACAGAGTAGTTATCAAGGTAAACAGAGTGCAACATGTGGTACTATTAGAAGCTGCAGTCCAGTCATAGCAGTTTTCCCCCAGTGAGTTTTTGGTGTACCCACTTTGTGTCCTTATTCAAGAGTCAACCGGACCACACCTATCAACTACGCAGTGAAAACAGAAATCTCAGCAAGTGTTCATGTCTTATCTGTTGCAAAAATTTGAATCATATAGACTTAATCTGAGCCACATTCACATACAAATCCAGAAAATGTCTTATGTTAAGATATCAAATGAATTGGTAAAAAAATAAATGATTAAATAAATAAATAGATTAATAAATAAAAGTTCAATTAAAAAAGCCAAACACACAGAATTTACACCACTGGCGGATGTTTTTTTTTTAACCCTTTACAAGCAATTTTTAATTTAATATTTTTCCTGTTCTTGTCAGTAAATGAGACTTATAGCAAGTCTTTTAATCCAGTTTTTGCTACAAATAAGAAAAAAACCCAGAGAGACTTTACACCATCCCATTACCTGATTATCACTTGTTAGCAATTTTATACACCTTTAAACTTCTGCTGTGACTACCTGATGGGCTTCCTGCTGCAGGTAGATAATGTTCTTGTTAAAATCTGCTCAGCTGAGTCTTCCAGCTATGACTGTGCAACACAGAAACACTTCCTCTAGAGCTTCTTAAGTTGTGTTTCTTACCCCAGCCAATAGCGAGGTAAATGTAGAAGTACTTCTTCTCGCTGAACACGGTGATGACCAGCAGGCTGTGCAGGTAGATGCCCTCCACCAGCAGCCAGTAGTTGTTTGCCATCACGCTGTACTGCATCATCACCATGGCCCCTCTACACCATGTGACAGCCTGACACGACACAGGACGGGGATGGTAAGTATACACAAAACAAGCTGCTGTACCTTCTGTTTTTAAAGCACAAAAGAGCTTCTGCTCATTTAAATAAACTCTGAGTCACACTCAAAGCATGACTGTCGCCCGCAGCTCAGAGGAAAATGATTCCCTTCTGCGCATAGAGCTATTAATTCTAGCATCAACAGGTATTTCACTTTGTGCTCACAATCCTTCACAACAACCTTCAGTTAATATCAAATGTTGAATGAGAAGCAAAGAAATTAATGCGTAAAAACAAAAAAATTAAACCTGCACAGGACTCATTCACACCAAACAGTTTTCATTTGTGTGTCACAATCAATCAATCAATCAATCCTTATCTGTATAGCGCCAATTCATAACAAATGTTATCTCAAGACGCTTTCCAAAAGCGTTAACAGGTCTAGACCTGTAAATGATAATAAATTTTATTTATTTTTTATTTATTATTTTATTAACAGAGACAGACCCAACATGACAAGATAAGAAGTCTTATCTCATCTTAAGCCACCATGAGTACAGCACTTTGCAGCATTTAGAAAGTTTCAATGGAGAGGAAAAACTGCCCTTAACCGGGCAGAAACCTCGGACAGAACCAGACTCATGTTAGACAGACATCTGAGGAGACTGTGTTGGGATTAGAGAAAGAGAGAGGGGAGGGGGGGGGCAAAGAGAGAGGGAAAAAGAGAGAAAGAGAGAGAGTGCACAGAGACGCCAGGCTACAGTGCACTTTTGTTACTCATTAAAAAAAAAAAAAAAAAAAAACTACACTGGGCTTCATGATCAGGTTTTAATACTTTGTATCTCTTTTATCTCAGGCTAGGAAGTCAGAGTATGTTTGTATGTTGAATATGTTGTTATTGAATAATAATCACTGGTGACAATGAGAAAATTAAATAGTATCACTGAGTGTGAGTGAGTGTGTGATTAAAAAGTTTGACCTGCAGCGGGGTGTATCTCTCTGCAGGAAATTATAGTGATCATTGTGAAGTGATAATCAACAGATATTAAACAGAAGTAAACACTCTTTGTGACTGTAAATTCTGTTCAGTGAAATAGCAAGTGAGACAGAGGCAGACAAGTTAGAGACTGGAATTGAAAACAAACAGAAACAACAGAAAGCCTTCATAATTCCCAAAATGACAGAGAGAATGCAGCTGAAGAGACTGAGCAGAACTTCTCAGCTCCTCTGAACGTTTAAGTCTTTGTAGAACGTGAACTTTATGGTGAAAATGCTTTTCATGTACTGCATGTAAACATTTAAAGAGGGGGTATTGTGCTTTTTGTAGGGTGTAATCTGTCCCTTTGGTGCCCCTGCAGTAGCTTTACATGATTTACAACCTTAAAAAAATGTTTTTCTCACACTGCTGTCTGCTCCACAAGCCCCCTTTCCTCTGATTGGTCAGCCTGCTGGAGGTCTGTTGGGGGTGGAGCTATTGGCAGAGCTTGGTGTTTGAGGGTTACCTCTCCTACACGTTATGATTCAGTTAGAAGATCCTTTAGCTATGACTTCATCCTTGTGAAGATCTCTCACAAGCTCTTAAGCTATTGTGAAGAAATTGAGAACAGATCATTTTGAGCACATTCAGGGATTTCTACGACGTATGAATCTGTAGCAGTTTGAAAATTTTCAAACCTTTAGCATGATCACCTGCATTGTAACTGAATCCATGTTTAAAAATATGGGACGCAAAATACTTTAAAGTTTTACCCTTTTCTATTTGACAATATAATTCATTGGCTATACAGCAGCCAGTCAGCAGGGGGAGCCCTTAAAACAAAGGCTTCACAGTCTGTGAAGACTTGTGGGTTCTGTTTTGATAATCATTATATAGTACTGAGACACTTATTCAGTATTTAATTACATGAATAGCATGTATCCTTTTAAGTTACCACGTTAACAACATATTTCCATTGAAACATTTGCTTCCATGTTTAATTGCTGCAGCTAAATGCAGAATTTTCAGTCATTTTAAGTCAGTGTGTTTTGGTTGTTCTGACCGGTATGTTGACCATGGCTTGTGTCCGCGTGTCACTGCTGCTGGTGGGGTCCAGTGTGAGGGTCAGCAGGGCGTCTTTGACCAGGATGGACACAGCTCTCAGGATGAACGAGGCGAACAGGTTCATGTGGATGTTGTTCCTCATACAGTGGAGCTTCCTGGCACACAGGTGTATGAATGTCATGGGTTTTGACTTTAACCGTCTGTTCGACTACTTTGCACGAAATCATTTTACTCCCCCCCCCCCACCTTTTTTTCCTTTTCCCTGGTCTCCCTCTGCTCCTCTACGTTTCTGTGTTTTTATTTGTTTTCTTTCTTCTCCTGCCTGTCTTGCTTAACCTTCTCTCTCCTGTGGATGTTTTTTTTTCCTTCTTTCAAACATTATTTCATTTGTCTACCCATTCTCCCACTCTCACTCCTTTCCAGCCCTATTCTTTGATCTTGCCTAGTTTCATCCATCCCTCCTTTTTATTTATCGATCTTTTTTCCCCATTCTTTTGTTCTCCATGGCAGCTTTCTCTTCCTGTTATTCTCTTCTCCTTCTATTTACCAATTGATTCATTCTTCTTTTCATTCTACCTTCTTTTCATTCTTCCCTGTTCCTCTTCCTCCCCATCCCTCTCCCTCCCCCTCTGCCTCTCTGGATCATGTTGTACCTGAAAGTGATGAGGATAGCCAAGGCCAATAGCAGAGCTCCAAGAGAGAGTGAGTATCCCACCGTGTACATGATTCGTAACTGACTGAGGATGCGGCCGTAGTGCTGCTGCAGAGGGAACAACAGTGAGAAAAACACACATAAACACAGTTGATTTAATTTGACACAGAAGATCTAAAAAAGGCATTCATGAGTCTTTAAACAGATGGAGGGATTATCACACCATGAATAATTCCAGACTGTGTCAAGTTTAAGTGTCAGGTCAATCTGACACGAAAACAGTGTAATGTCCACAGGCAGGCTACAAACACACACAGTAACACATAATAACATTTACGCTCACCTCACCAGGGTCGTCCTCACATTCGCTGGTATTCTTTTGGGCCCACAGACCATCTTCACTGCAGACTCTGTAGACATGACCTCGCTGAACTGTTCACAGAGACACACACATTAAAAGGTCAGTATATAAACATTCTCAAGTCAAACTTGAACTGATATCAACTGAAAACCATTTGAAAACCCCTTTGTCCACTAATGATCTCGTCTTTATTAGGACATTGAAGCTAACTTCACCTGCTGAGGACCCAGGTGTCTGATTCTTCCGGGAGATTTTCTCGTTTCTCGCTGCTATTGTTGCCAAAAATTGTCATACACCTTGCTTACTGCTATGTAGCAGCAGCGCCCCTTCTGGCCTTCACCGACCATAATCCATTGTCTTTTCTGAAGTCCCTCAGGTCTCCAAATCAGAGGCTTGTTAGGCGGTCAGTGTTTCTACCTATGACCTCACTATCAAAAACATTAAAGGTACAGATAAAATCCTAGCGGATGCTTCATCCTGAGCAATGTTGTTTTGAGTTGCTTTGAGATACGAATCTGTCATTTTTGCCACCATGTTGAATAGTGGTTTGCTCTGTTTCTCTTGATCTGCTTCCTAGGTACCAGGGTTGTTGAGGGAGGGTTGGGTTTGCAGCCTGTCAAACTGGCTTGCATAAATGAAGGTCATATTCCTAATATTTTTTTTTTCATTAAGTTACTCTCTGTATAAACAAAGGTTTACTTTAAATACTTTAAACTAACATTATTGACTACTTATTTATTGTTGGTTATGTGCTGGTGTCTTCTTTTGGAGCATCGACTTTAGGGGGTTGTGTTACAACCCCTGCGTAGGCCCCGTTTATACTACAACGGTATCAGGGTGAAACGCAAAAGTTTTGTTGCATTTCGGCCTCTCGTTTATACTGAAACATAATTTCAGCCGACCTAAAACGCAACTTTTTTAAAACCCTCTCCAGAGTGGAATTTTTCTGAAACACTGCAGCCTCTGTTGCCATATAAACAGCAGTGAAAACGCTGACGTCACACCCTTTTGCGCTTGCGCATTCCACTTTCGTTGTGGGAACTTTTGCGACAACAACAACGGTTCAATGGCGGACTTACCGGGTTGTGCTTGTGCTGCTGAATCTGCTGACTGCCTTTCAACAAAACGTTCATTTGTTTCTCCACTTCTGCACTCAGATAAGACGTATTTAATATATACACCAGACGATCAGCCCACCTCTTCTTCCGTGGCAGACTACCAAAAGACTCTACAGTTATATTGCCACCTACAGGCCTTGTGTGCATACTACAGCATTTTCAGTCCTTCAGCGTTTCCGTATAAACACAGATTTTTTTTCTCCGCGTTCTCTTGCGTTTTCAAGTGAATCATTGTGAAGCGTTGTCGAATAAACGGGGCCTAGGTCACGAATATGCTTGTATTGTCACTGAGATGCTAAGTAAATCCGGACTCCTTTGTTTTTGTCAGAACCCATGAGCCGGGTTATGACACCATGGATCTATGATCATCTTTCTTTAAATAACACCACTTAAGTCCAATCCATAGCCATCTTTTTCTCCCAGGTGTCCCATGACAACTTCTGTTGTCTGATTTTAACTAGGCTCATTACTTTAGATGTTGTGATTGACAACACTTTTCACACCAGTGTGAAAATAATTCACCCTGACCTTCCTGCCAGACACAATCAGCTTTCTTTAGTAAAGACACTGGAAGAGCATATCAACACCTCTCGGGCTCAATAGTTTACAAGGTAAATGACTTTCAAACAACTATGACTGAAAGGAAAGACAACAGTTCCCTCTTCTTTTATATATTTGACAAGATTTGCACACAACTGTCCAGTTTAAATGGTCAATTTTAGTAGATTTAAAAATCTAAGCCTTTGAGCCAGGCTAATCTTCCGTCGTACCTCGAAGTGATAACAACCAAGCAAGATGTCTGTCTATTTCATATCCCTCTCATGCTGCCATGTAGTTGCTATCAATTAAAATGACACCACAGCCTTTTTTTTTATTTCCTGTGTTAAAATGTCCTGTGAGTTGTAGGAAGCACAATTTACACATGCACAGAAAGAGAAAATTTTATCCACTTTTTTTTTTTCCCAGGGAGCCAAAATTAACACAACCTCAAAGTTGGTCAAACTTGTTTGAACCAGAATAAGGAAATTGTGTAAAGTAATTTTACAACAGTGATGTTGTGTCTTTTAAATGTGACTATCCTGAAAGCCTGAATTGAGCAGTTACATCAATATCTGTTGAGCGGACGGTCATAATGTATTGTATTATTACTGCATGATTTTAACATCTTCCCATGACTGTGTTGTGTTCAACTAGCTGTTCAAACCCAAATATGTTTACTTGGTTTGATGCAAAACAAAAACGCTGAGACTGGAGAAATTGTTCAGGATTGTGTCTCTTCCTCCTGCTGAAGTGAGCAACCGCTGACATGTTTTTGTTCCTGAGAGATAACAAAGAAACTCACGCTCACAAATTTTCAGAGCTGATAAACCATCTGGAGGCAATTAACCTGATGCTGGAAAGAAAACAGACTTTACACAAGAGAGAGTTTTCTCTCTCTTCAGGGTTATTGTAATAAATATGGTTGAATAAAACATGTCCTTGGAAATAATTGCTGCTTTTTTTTCACTCTGCATGACAGGTTAATGAGAGCATTTATCCATATGGTAGTTTTCTTTCTATTAAATGACAAAGATGACTCCTAATGAGTCATAATTTCTTATTCTAACTCTACTTCTAGCCTAAGTTTGGCTGCTATTTCTTGACTTAAGGGAGGTGTGACGGTTTAAAACGCTTATAAAAACTGATTCTGACGGTTGAAAATAGTTTCAATTCCAAAATTAAAATAGAGAGAGAGATTAAAAAACGCATCAGTTGTTGAAACTGAAAGAAAAAAAAGTCTCTGAAAAAATTTCTTCTGTCTTCTTCTTTCAAATATTCCATCAATACGTTTGAAAACAACAACAACAACAACAAAACCTTGAGGAACATCTCCCAACCACTTGGGTTAACATGCAACAAATAAGTGACCTCACAGGGTACAAAATGGGCAAGTTGAGGCCAACTGATATAAAGATTGTTTTAAAATTTCAAAACAATGTCCCTTGGGTAAAACTGTGAAGACTTTTGGCATTTTATTATCTAAATAAAAATGTTAAAGATCCAGAGAATGTGGAAGTAAAAAAAGAAAATTCACTCACACTGAGATTCAAGACTGTACAGCATAAAGAGGTTTTCAGCTGAAAGAGTATAAATCTTTTAGAATTACTTTGTTTTTTTTTTTTTTTTAACAAAGTAAGTTTTAAAATCTAAATAAATACATAAATAAATTAAGTTTTAAAATTGTCCACGTACAAAGAATAAGAAGTTTATTGCCCAACAAGATGTTCAACCCACCTCTTCTTCGGCCGAGGGCTACTGAAAGACTTTACACTTATATCGCCATCTACAGGCCTGGCACGCATACAACAGTGTTTTCAGTCCCTCGGCATTTCCGTGTAAACGCAACAAATGTTTTTTTGTGTTTTTAAACGCCGTGAAACGTTGTCGTGTAAACACGGCCTCAATCGAAAAGGAGATTTGAAATATTTCAATAAAGCTTCCTACTGAAACCCTCACACACAGATGTTGAGTTCAGAAATGTACAAATGCAATCATCAAGTATAAATCTCACATTACAATGAGATCAAATGTCTATGACTTCATCACTTAGCTGTGCGCTCACTGTGTGAAAGTGGGATGTGTGGATGTTAGGCATGCAGGAAATCCATCTAATCCATAAGCCAAATTTAATCTTTAATCAGGTTCTCTTTTCATTTTTGAGCTTCTACCAACTCAAACTTTTGCCAGGAGCTTTAAAGCCTGTTTCATACTTTTGCATCAGACTTACACATAGCCTATGCTGTAAGTCTGAGTAGTTCTTTCCCAATACAGAAGCCTGCGAGCACATTCTCCAAAATGTATCAAAACAATGCAGATTGTAGGTCCTGCGATTGGTCCTCTGGGCAGCCTTGTATTTCTTTTTAAACAGTCCAGTGAGTGCTGTTCAGCAGCTGAACATTTCAGCTCCTCTGATGTCTCCCCTCTATTTTTTCTCGTGAGAACCGCTGAATACTAAACACATTTAACAATAACAAGTTCAGAACACCGAGAAAAATCAAGCAGAAAACTTAGTGAAACCTGAAACAGATGATTTGACTACCAGAGAGACCACAATGCCCACAAGCATGTCAACGTAGTGTTGCAAAGCAATGTGGAAACATCAACGCACATTTACACTCGACTATGAAGACCACCATATCTTATAAACCAGGCTTCAGTTTATGTCACATATGCCCCCGTGGACAATTTTGTACACTTAATCAGAAAAGACAACCTGTGTATCCCTTTGAAACCCATCCGTCTTTCTTTTAACAGCCAAATGTGTCAGTTATTGTTAAATCTTCTTCTGGTTGATGTTGCTTTCAGTAAATCTTGTCCAATCATGCTGCAGCATTTCATAGCATTAAATGTGACCAAGTATAGCATAGCATTGCAAAGTACAGCATGGTACAATGTAGCATAGCCTAGAAGTGCATGGTATAACATAGTGCTGTATTGCAGAGCAAAATATAATATAAAGAAATAGACTGATGGAGCTTTAACTCCTTTAACTCCTCTTGTTTTACCTCTTTGATTCTATTTCAAGCTTTTGTGTAGATGCTCATCATCTAACCATCTAACCATCTTTACTGAACACTCACACACAGACCTTTTTGGTACCATGGCAGGAACCATGGGCAGGACACATTAACAGTGGTTCCTGGGAGTCCATCAGGCCAGCAGGCGTAAAAGTCAAAGGTCCTGTTACACACCAGCCCTGCAGTGGAGAGCAGATCTGTGAAATGGGTTCCTCCATCTGATTCAGACAGGCACACTGCAGAGATCAGGGACTCACCTGTAGCAGGGGGCGTGGTGTCAATAAAGTCCAGGCACTGGTTTCTATAGCTGCCCCACTGCTCCTTTACAAGCTCCAGAGAGTTAGCAGAGGAGACCTGCGAGGGGAAAGACGCTTCCTGAACCTTTATGACAACTTTAAAAAAAGGAAAACTTGAGCGTGAAAGGAGAGACTGTTACCTTTGTGCAGCTGCAGAGTGAAAGCAGGGTCAAAAGGAGACACACCTGGGACATCCCACTGATGCTGGGAGGATGGGGGCTGGTGGGGACCAGATTAAAGAGGAAGCCTGACTCATGAGGCAGCCTCTGCCTTCTCTCACCGCGCGGCCTACACACACACACGCACACACAATACAGAGGAGCTTGTTAGTGTGAAGGTGTGTCTTCATATGTGTTTTTTTGAGGTATGTTTAGCTGACACACCAAAAAAAATAAATAAAATAAAATAAAAAAGAGAAAGAAGAAAGCAGCTGTTGGTGACAATCAGAACAATTCACATCGATTTCAGAGCTCCAAAGATAAGATGATAACTGGTTTAGACAGCAGGGAAAAAAGTGCAATAAGAGTGAATATGCTATGATAACTCTAAGAAAGAAAACCTTAGTTAGATTCACTTTGAATTAAATCTAAGTAACTATTACTGTTAATCAAAGCTATCTGTATTTTGATAAGCACAGATGTTGAACACCAGCATCATCATTTGACCGTCTTCACCCACGAAGTTGGAGAACAAACCGAAATCTGAAACGTTTCTGCAAAAAACACCTTGACCATGGAAACATTTTTAGCTAAAACGTTTCAAATTCCATTCTGTTCCAGTCTCTGTGCACCCGCTGGTGTGAGATGATGATGATGGTGGTGATGATGATTATGATCATAACGATGACCATCAGCATCAGAGCATGAGTGTATATGTGGTCTGTTGCATCTGACAAAGATCTGCGCTGAACAAAGAAAGAGTCGCTTTAGTTATTAAAGTTGAATCAGAGAAAACAACAAATCAACGGAGCTGCTTCTGTGTTTCTTCTTTTCAGGTAATGTTTCATACACAGCTCTTATCAGCTACAGGAGCAGAGAGTTTATAAAGACCTGTGGGGAGGTTTCCATGTTTGTAACAAATCCTTGTAGATAAAACAACACCAGTGTAAAGATATAAACGTGATGATATACCCTGAAGAACTCCTCCATTATTAATATAGATATGGACTCTGTGTTGGAGCCTTATTATGCAGCAGGGTAAGGTAATCACAAGATGTATGAGATGAGTTTCTATCCGATCCCTCTTGGGTGGGCTGAACGATTTTGGAAAATAATCTAATTGCGATTTTTTTGGGACCAATATTGTGATTTAGCATGCAATTTTGGGGGGGACTTTTATCCTCTGCATTATTCACTAAACAATGCAATAAATCATTCTATAGTTCGACAAAGGATACTGTCAACATATAAACAATTCTTTCCTTGGTAGTCGAGATTTTAGCCATGCAGTTGTTGTGCCTTGTGGTGCTTTCTTAAATGCTGGAACAGGTTTGTAGTGTCGCCCCTTGGTGTAGCTACAGCTACAGCTCAAGATATCAACAAAAACACAACCAATCAAAACTTAGCGTGGCTGAAGTTGTTTTCTTCATCCCCTGTTTGCATGTGTCTCAAGATTTTTGGCTGCTGGCAAACCAGCTGAAAGGTGCATTAGTGCCACCTACTACATGCATGTCATGTCAGGTTGCGTCTGTGTACATGAAACTTTTTTTTAAATTGCAGCCGAATTGCGATTCTGTTACATTGCAATGTTGATTTGAATTTGATTAATTGTTCAGCCCTACTTTTGGGCATAGTTTAAAACAGTAGTTCTCAACTGGACAAGCCGTGACCCAAATCAGGAAAAAAAAAAATCATCTCATCAAACTTATTGAACAACAGAAATAATGGGGTTTGAACCTGAGATACAAGTTTAATAGTAAACCAGTAACAACAAGTAGCCATGCTAGAATGAAAAATATTCCCTTTTAGCTGCAATTTGATTACAATCAAAAATTACATATTAGGGACACAAAATTTTACAGAATATTATTCACAAACAGGAAATAAAGAAGTCCACTCCTGAGAACTAGTTTAAAAGAGATTAAAAAATATTGTTAGCCTAACATCTTAATTGCCTGAGTCATACTTCAAAGATTTTGAGAAGAAGAAAAAATGCTTTTTTTTTGAGTACATTTGTTATTCTTCAATACTTTTCATAATAATTTGTTAATATCCATATTATCATTATTTATTTTATTTAAATTCTTTGACTTAGACCATTGTGCTAATAGGCTCACAAAATAATTTTACTGTGTATAAAAAATGACTTAGGCAATTTGGCTATTAGGCTAACAATATGTAGCACATACTTTGAAATGAATGGTGTTACTTAGCACTACAGGGCATTATCGCCACCTACTGTTCTGGAGTGTGAATAGATGGCACGCCGCTAAAACATACCCTTCAAAATAAAAGCACAGGGATTTTGCACTGTATACTTGTCTGTGACCCACCAGTTGAGAACAACTGGTTTGAAACACATTTTTTTTATAATAACCTTCATGATTTTATTTTTTTCTTATTGACTTGATAACACTGCACAATGATCAGCCATAATATTATGACCACTGACAGGTGACGTGAATAACACTGATTATCTCCTCCAGTGACGCCTGTCAGTGGGAGGCAAATGTGAAGAAGCGAGGGGAAATGCTGTCCCTGAAAGTGATTTGAAGAGTAGGAAAAACAAGCAAAGATAAGAATGTAAGGAACTTTGAAGAGGACTAAATTCATTTGTCAGTTTCAGACCAAAGGTGGCATGAAGGAATACAATGCTAGCTCAAGGTTTTGACTTAGACCTGATTCTTGAAGGCCACACCTTGCAACCAGGGTGGAAAGAGTATTCAAATATTAACAGAGGTAAATCTAGAAAATTCAATTAAGTTAAAGTAAAAAAAGTGCTTTCGTTAAAACCTACTAAAGTCCTGAGTACTTATTTTAAAAATCAGAGTGTGTGGACTGAGGGCGATTAAAGATGTCAGTAAGATATGACCTCCAAATACTGCCAGAACATTTCTTCCTGAGATCAAAATTTAAGGAAAACATTAATGTGAGAAAACATTAATGTTTTTTTTTTACATTTCGGTTACTGAATATTTCAGTTTTCTTTGTTTTTATTTCACACTTTAGACACAAGCTGCAGCCTGCAGTGCGAAGAGTTCACTGTGAAGTGTCCAGTTTGCAGAACGGCTTGAACTGATAACAATCAGCCTGTCAGTCACATTTGACCCGACTATGATTCTAAAAAGGTGTCAGGAACCTGTGAAAGTATTTGTTGTGATTTGTGATTTTTGACTCAGTAATTGATGCAATGTAAAAAAAACAAACAAAAAAACTTAAGTACAAGTAAAAGCACTGGTTTTTAAAAACTACTCAAAACCGTACAAGTACACAAGAGTGTAAATGTGATTAGTTACTCTCCAACCCACTAGATTTAAAGGATCTACAGCTCATGTCTGATTTGAGATACCACAGCACACCTTCAAGTCTGGCCTGCCAAGAGGCGGGCTACACAACATTACGAAACTAATTACTTAATATCCAATACTTAATTGCCATGTTGACAGCCAACAATGAGATGAAATCAATCTGACAATAAGATTATACAGGTAAAAACAAGGGAAATAAAAACTAGCACACAGGTGGAAGGGTAAGCAACAGCAGTGACAGTGATCAAAAATACATAATAAATAAATGTGTACTTGGAAAAGGTCCAAGAATCATAATTAAAACTTATATCTGACAAATAAAACTTATTTTCATTACCTGGCTAAAGATCCATGACAGATTGGCAACAAACACTTTTCCCTAACCTTGAACAGGAGTTATTGATGTATTAATTTGTGACACTCTTCTCTGGATCAATAAGTATGAGTTTCTCTGGTGAGTATTTACCATGAAAGGTCTGTGGATGAAGCACTTCATCAAAATAAACAACCTTCTTTTCTTGAAGAAGGGAAAAATTCACTCCTGCAACATCAAGGCTCATTGATTTACATCTTAACAGCGTGTAGACATCGATAAAGCCCACATTCATTGTGTGACAGTATATCAGGCTTTGGATGCAAAGTCAATACCTGTTAAAAGGTTCTATAAATGGGACCATTTAGGGATATCTAGAGGTGAAAGACTTGATCAAAATGCTTTCCTGCTTAGAACCTGCATGAGGGAAATCATGGTGGCCTCCAAGGACAAAAAGCTGCTGTGATCTGTCAAGTTTTTGCATTTAAAGGCTCAAAATCATACAAAATATATACTGCATATTATATATATTATATACAAAATATATAAATACTGAAACATTGTTACAGTCAGGTGATCACACACTTACTGAAACATTAATGAATTTTAGACTCAGTTTCTACTAAATCTGTTCTGCTAAATGCTGCTAAATGCTACAAGCTTACCTTTAGGTAGGGGCGATGTGTTGTTGCCTTAGGTATTTATCCACAGATTAGTCGCAACATTCTCAACGCTCCTTGACACTGTCAGTATTAAATAGTGTGACACCCTCTGCCTATTTCAACTACATAGCTAGGTCTAAGCCCTCCTTGTCTTGTTTTTGTTGCTGAGCCAAATCACCCGGGCTTGGTGGCGTTCTGAATGGACAAAAGCCCAACCCCTGTGATACGGTCTTGCTCTCTCTCATTCCACCAGGTTTCAGACACACCTTTTGTCTTTGCTTGATTGATCTGACAACACTCTGCACTGCATCGTCTCATGCATCCAAATGAACATTCCTGATTTTACTGACTAACACAGCCCATACTTGTTGTTATTACTTTAATTTTACTAATAAATAACTACAATAATTAACACTTAAAATGTAGTTTTTTATCTGTATATTTGTTTGTTTGTTTGGAAGATTGTCTCAGTGGTAAGTTGTGCTCAGGTGTCAGTCAGAGCTTACATAGGTCGACCATATTCGGAAAACAGAAAAAGGGGGCCACCCTATCCAGCCTCTTGGAGAGGCTGCAAAAATGCCCAAAGTTACTCAAAGACGGCAAAGTAGCTTTATAAACCATCCATTAATGACATTCATTTTCTGTTTGAAGTTAAAATTTTCTATAATGTACACTGCAAAAACTGACATCCAAGCAAGTGTGTTGTTGTCTTATTTAATGTAAGACTTGCCTTATTATACTTGATATGAGCCACATTCAACAGACAAGTCCAGGAACGTGTCTTATTTCAAGATATTAAAAGACAAAAATAAGGTCTGAATTCCCTGCAACAAGTAAAAAAATGTGATTTCAGTTTTTTGCAGTGTAAATACAAATAATGCCTCTAAATATGCGCAATGAATGCGCAAATAAATAATAAATATATGTTACAGATGATAAAATTTTGTACAGACTGAAAATCATGCAAACTGAATTTTTGAACATCTTCCTTTATTTTCAAAAGATGTTTCCCTTTCATATAAGAACTTTACAGGGCTACCATAAACACAAGTAACCAGCCGTGCTACTTTTTAGCGACCCTCACATCTTGTAGCAAGTGTGTAATTAAACTTTCAGCTCACAAAACTCCCGTGAGAAAGTCTGGATCTTAAAGTACAAAAAGGATCATAAATCAAAATAATATCCTGACAAAGTTACCTTAATAAACTTACCAATATTCAGGGCGACCCCCTCCCCACACATACACAAACAGAAACTAGACGGATATACACATTGGTTGTTAATATCAACCAAGTTTGACTCATTGGACCAATGCTGATATGTTAAAAAAAACAAACATCAGCCGATACCGATAATAATGCTGATTTATCGTGCATCCCCTATAAATAATGTCTTCATATCTCAGTTAAGAAAAATAGAGGTATTTTTCAGTGTTTTTTTTCTTGTAAACAAAAGCAAAAAAGAGGTCATCCATTCTTGTTTAATTTGGGCTAATGTAAAAATAAAAATAATGGCTAAAAATTTAAGAAAATGAAAATGAGAGGTAGCACATTCTTCATTTTTGTCCTTTGTTCTTTATTTATTTTTCTCTGAGCGCGCGGTGAAGGCAGTCAGTCAAAGCATGTTTTCTGTTTTGATCTGAGAGAAGGAGCGGCCTGTGTCTTTCACATCATGAAACATGCTGTGTGCATGCTCGACATCTTGACAGGTGGGTACATTGGAATAATTCCAGTAGCTCGGCTGTGTAGCGCATTATTTTAAATATTTATGGTCTGCAGAACAAGCTGAGAAAACCAGGACATTTTAGGATATTTTATGAAATCCTCCTGGACATTATTTTACGACCAAAAAGGAGGACATGTCGCTTACACATGGTTGATTTTGGTGTTTTCTCTTCATCTTTATTTATTCATTTTTTTGGACATCATCTGCTGACTAGCCTCATATAATAGCATTAAATAAAAAGTGTTGATGTCCGGCCATAACAAGTGTCTACGATGTATCTGTGTATAATTTGTTTTGCTGTGTAGAATATCATGTTCATGCACAAGTTGTTCTAAAGCAAATTATGCTGTCAGATGATTAAAATGTTTGCCGTTTAGAGTGTTTAGAAAGTGAAAATGATTACACTGTTAATTTTTCACTCCTTATATTAGCACATATGCATGAATTGTCCAGCCCCATGAATAAAGCAATCAGTTATGTTCGCTCTTGATCCAAGTAAGACGGGTTAAATTAGATCTGCAGTTCATGTCATTCCATCTCCTGCCTCAAAGCCACAATTCTTTGGAGATTTACTTGCTTTTCACATGTAGCTGGATATACAAGACCATATGTTCAAGGCTGTGTGTGTGTGTGTGTGTGTGTGTGTGTGTGTGTGTGTGTGTTTGTGTGTGTGTGTGTGTGTGCGCTACTGTGCTGCAAGCGTCTCTGTGTCTGCTTTAACTGGACCACAAGACTGTGCAGAGCTCACTGCATAATCACAGGATTGTGTTCCACTGATAGCCTTATCGATCGCAGTCAGGTCTTACATTACGCACCAACACACCTACTACACACACACACACACACACACACACACACACACACACACACAATAGCATGCAAAGGAATGAGGATGTCATGCCTTTTTTCAAGCCAGATAAGTATTAATACCTCAGCTCCTCTGCTAAATGTTTGTACTACAAATGACTCACAGCATCGACTCTCTGCACTGCAAATACGTCTTGAAGGCCTTCTAGAGTAAATGAAAACAAAAGTACAAGGATACTTTTTCCTATTCAGTGAGCCACTGTACCAAAAACCATGGCTTGGTGTCAGACCAATTGATTAACGGCTACAAACAGCGTTTGTTGACATTTCCTGCAGCGAACTCTCTCCATGAAGGATGGAGTGAACCGCCAAGGACAGCAGAACAAACTTTTTGTTGGAGACCAAAAGCTTTTCACAGCTGCTTTGAAAATATCACGAGTAATGGCTGAATCTAGAAGCAGGCTGAGGTTAGGGGTCAAAGGTTAATTTTATTCAGATATTACAGGATATAATAGAGAGGAGAGGCTGGTGGGTGTAGATGGAAACAGCTTGTTGTTTGATTTGGAAAGAGCCAAGAGAGCCCGATAGAAATGGAAATGTGAGTTTTTCAGAACACTTGCACAATGTCAAAAAAAGAAAAATTTATTGTATTTATGTGACTGAAACTGGACTTTTAAAATACACGTTAACATGTTGGTCTGACTAAAACTGGACTAGGTTGAGTTTTAGCAGTCTAACTAATATAATCATACGAAAAGTAAGAACATTTTTCTTTTAACAAAGCTTCTTTGGGAATAAAAGTCCGGAAAGTCTGTTTATTTCTCCCTTAAATGGTTCCACATTTGTTAGGAACATGCATTGGTAGGATGAGCAGCAGAGCTGAGTTGCACTCATGAAAAATTTGCCAAATCATCAGTACATGACAGCTTCCTTTGCATTCATCAGCTTAAATGTATGGAAGAAGTCAGATCATAAAGAAAACCTCAACAGAATTAGGAAAGTAAATCTGTGTATGCAAACATTTTGACTGGCAGGTTGATCGCAGAGAAGATCCAGAGCAGGTGAGCAGAGAGTGGAGATGAGTACAAAACAAATCAATCACCCCACATCCACACTAAAAGCTGTAAAGTGAAAAAAAAAACACATTTTCAGGCTAAAAGATGTCACAGAGGAGCCACTCAAGCATAAATTACAATGTTAAAATGGTTCATCCTCATGCTGATGGTCTCTTTACTTTTGTAGCTCATAAAGAGAATTTTATTCATTTCAAGTCTTTTATAGAAAGCTACGTAAATATGCCTCACAGGAGCTTTTTTTAAGTTTATTTTTTTGGCTATTCAAGCCTTTATTTTGAGAGGACAGGACAGTCGACGGAGGAGGAAACAAGGTGAGAGTGAGGAGTGACACGTGGGAAAGTCACAAGTCGGACTTGAACCCAGGCTGCCTGCTCAAGGTTTTTTTGCCATATGGAGCCTGAACCACTAGGCCATCTGCAATCCGCCTCAGAGGAGCTTTAATTCAAATAATGCATCTGAATTTTAAGTGCTTTGAGACTCTCACTTGGATATTTTCTCTCTCTGCATTTAAATTTTGAGATTCATGGAGTTTCGTGTATGCCTTGCGCAGCCATGAGTTTCCCAGAAGCAAGAGGTCTTGCTGTAAATTCCGTGCATTTCTTTAGCGAAACCTTTCTTTGAACATGTGCCGTTTCTTAAGGAGGGTACACACATAACAATTATCGGGCTGTTTTTGTCCTGATTGTCCTCCTTCCTGGCCAAGTAATGCAAACGCCCAATTATCTTATGTCTTATAAGATTATCCTATCAGATTATCCTGTGGTCTGAGGTGTGTTAAGATTGAATTTGTTGCAATAACTGGCTTCAAAAGGGGGTGTGGCCGACAATTGTAAATTTTAAACTTGTTCATTGTTTACAAACAAAAAAGCTAAAAACTCTGTGAGTTGTGACGTAGAATGGAATGTAGCCAATCGGGAGGTGAGCTGACTGAGGAATGAGGTAGAAAACGTAAAGAAATTAAGCATGGCTGACCTGACACAGAAAGTTTGTGAGGGGGGTCTGTGTACCCGCCGTCTCCAGGATTTTCTCCGCAGTCTTTTCTTCTTTTCGGTTCGGGAATTTTCTGTTAAAAATAGTCCCAAGACCACCATCATTCCCTCTTCTATGTCCTCTTCCATGATGTGTTTGGTGTTAGCCGGTTGCTGCTATTTGTTGCTATGTTTCCTCTTCTACGTTTTTGTTAAATCACATTTGGTCATGCAAGATTTCCGTCTTGGAGGACTAGATTCTAGTTCGTTGGTGGGCCAGAATCCTTACATGTGTGGTGAGCTGTGTTGAGATTATCGAAACACACCACATCCTTATGTGTGCACCCTGCTTAAGCCAGTGAAACGCTGTTCCTCATATCTATGCAGAACTTTACATGACAATTCAGGAGCTGTTTGATAGAGCTGCACATGTTTGTGGTGTTATCAGTGGGCAAAACCAAATTGCTACACAGCTCTGCACGCTGTATGACAACAATCAGTCCATGTGAGTCATGGCGTCTTCTTTGAATACATCAGACTGATGTAGCATTCATGTGAATCAGACACATGACTGCATGCTTCGCACTACCTCTCTGTTTATGTTTGTTTATGCAACAGCTACAGCTCCCCAGAGATATTTGCTTAGATTGTTTTACGCTATCATTTGCATAGGTCATATACTTCCCTCTTAGATACTTACAGATACACGCACACACACACACACATTGCTCTTTCACATATAACTTCATCTAAGTAGGAGAAAAGATGATCACTACTTTTCTTTCTTTCTTTCTTTTTATTAAGACACACGCCATTGAATTATAATGAGCAGGTAAGGACAGGAGTCTTCATCCACTGATGAGTTCAACATAATAACAAGGCTTCGCTTTATCCAGTCGTTAGAGCTTTAACACTCTTTGGTTTGCTTAAAGAGGTTGTGATGACTGTTTGAAGTGGATTGCAGTGACATCTTTTGCCTAGAATCACACACACTGTCATGATGACAGTGATGTTTCTTAACAAGGTGTGTTAAGCCCCGTTTCCACCAAGCAGTTCAGTTCGGTTTGTCTCAGTACAGCATGTATTTTGTAGCATTTCCATTGATGAAAACCAGGACAGCTCCCCAAATAACTGACCACTACCGTCCCAGTTTTTGGTACCCTTCTGTTTGGGTGACAGACATACCGATCCAACCCCAGAAAGTGGAGCTAGAAACACTGCAGTCCGTTGATTGGTGCGACAGCGGTAAGTTTTAATTCAGTCGGACAGTTTTAACAGTTTGAAAACTATTATGGGATGCACCTGAAACTCAAAAAACAATCAGCTCATTGCAACAAGATGCTTTCACCCTTAACGTCCGACAGTCTTTTCAATCCTTTAAATGTCCCCATTTGGTTTGAGTCCATTGCCCAACCACACTCCGTTGATCTCATGTCAAATAATCCTCAGTCCCGGAAAGAAGAACAAAAACACAAGAAGTTCAATTTTCCGTCGCCAATCAGTTGAACAAAAAATTTAGCCGGCCAGAAAACACAAAAGTTAAAGGTTTCACTCTAAGTTACATCCCCGAGCATGAAAATTTGGGGGATTTTTTTCCAGGCAAGTCTGGCAGACGTGAACCAGCACGAGGAAGATCCAGCACGAGGAAGATCCAGCCTGCTGATCGGAGTAAATCGACCCAACAGCTTTATCTTTAAACACAGCTTTTTGTTTCCTTTGTATCTTACATATGCAAACACACAATTTCCTTTACTTAAACTTTACATCATTATTCTTAACACCATCTTCACCCATTCTTTACAGTGGACAAACAGTTTTATCACAGCATTGCATAAAAATCAGTTTATCCCTTTTGAGTTGTGCTGTAGAAACAGAAACAGGATCAGGCTTTACCAATCTGACCCGTACCAAACTGTACTGATCCATACCAGACCACTTCCTGGAAACAGGGCTTTTGTTTTCGAAATGAATGGAGATCAGATCCTCTTTTTAAAAGTTATTTTTAATGGTTTTTTTTGTGGCTTTAATGTGAGAGGACAGGACAGTGCAATTGGGTGAGAGTGAAGAGTGACATGCAAGAAAGTCAACACTGAATTTGAACCCAAGCTTTTTGCCTTATGGAGCACGACTTAGACCACTAGGCCACCTGCGCTCCTCAGATCGTCTTTTTAACACTATTTTTCTTTGTTCAAGACAACTTTTTACCTGTTACAACGTGACAAGGTAAGGTATTTATCAACAGTTAGGCAGCGCTGTTGTTTGAAACCTGACAACAAGCAAACTTTGTCAGTTTTTACTGTAGTTTAGCAACCGTCTATTTTAGTAATACTCGCAACCTGGTGGTCTGAGATGAGATGTATCCATAGGCTTCGGTGTCACTCACTCTTTTTAGTAATAGACTCTCAGGTTTGATCAGATCATTGCATTATAACTGCTGCATGTGGGTTAGAATGAACATTATCACAAACAGTTTAGCTCGTGGTTTAGCTTTTAGCTCATGTTTTAGCCTTTAGCCCTGTGCTCTATAGCTCTCCTGTTTATCTTTCTTCTGCTCTCCTGTCCTTTTTCTGTCCGACAGTTCAGCTCCAGCGTCCACCATCACTACAAAATTAGTCCCAGAAATCATTTTCAGCAGAGAAAAACACAGATCTCTCTTCCCACCAGTGAACTTCGTCAGCTGGCGTGGAGTTGTCACAGAGACTTCAACATGCCGTATATCAGTCCGGTCCTGTACGACCTGATTGGGAACTAAGAAATAGCATTAAGAAATAACCTAATGATCTTTTATTTATTTATTTTATTCTATTTTATTCTAAAAACAAAAATACATCAATTTCAGGATATAGAATTCCATAATACCATACAAAAAAAAAAAAAAAAAAAAAGTATTTCATGAGTCCGAAAAAGGAGCAGGAAGAAGCGGAAGCTTTTTGAGTCCTACCCCCCACTTACTCACCTATCACTGTAACTTTATTATTATTATTAGTTTACTGTTTTAGGGTAAACCTAATAATCTCATGTTGATAATCTCATTCTAAATTGTGGATTACGATCAGGCATATCTGTAGAAGTGAGATTTTTTCAAGATCACTTAGAAAGTCCCCACAGCCCCTTTAAAAAACATCCCTGTCCTCTTTGTTCTCATACTTTCCTTATATTAGTCTCTAGCTCAGTGTAGCAGTTATTTCCATCCACACTACATCATTCTTGTACTGAAATAAGACCCTGTGTCTGAAATGACCATTTTATCTGCTAAATATTGTCTTTTCATGCTTGTTTGGGGTAAAACAAACAAATAAACAAAACAAAACAAAAAACAGGAAGTGTATTTTTAATATGTGACACATCATTTCAAAGTGTAATACAAATAGACTGACCTCATACCATCAGTGGACCAATTATGAAGTCCATCAGGGAACCAACCTCCATTATCATGAAATTTATGCAGTCCACATTTCCCATCATGGACATCTTCTAATTATGTTGTTTAAATCAATAAACTGGCACTATGTGATGAGAGGCGGGTAATTAGGAGACTATGTGGGTGGAGTGCAGTGGCTGTAATGGAGCTAAACAAGACATTTACAATGATGTTTAGTGAGTCACTGAGCCCTGACTGAATGACAAGAGAAGCTCAGTTTTTTTTTTCGTTTTTTTTTTAAAATTTGTAACCGAGCTTGTCTATTTAAGTCCTTCATTAGCTATTTACCAAAAGCATGCTCTTACATAAAGGACTTGAACTTTGAAAAAAATTGGTGTTGGAGAGCTAAAATGAATGAAAAGTAGGCAGTATCATCACTATGAACATAACTGAAGTACCAGCTTTGGAAAAAATCATGTTGCATGAGCAAATGCTTCTCATTTCCATGTGTATCTTTTAGGCAGAAGAAGTCAGGATGTTTCCTATAGGTTTTCTTAACTGATCCTTTAACTTGCAGATTTGTGAAGTTTTGTCCTTTAATGACCCTTGTATGGCTCTCTTTCTCTTTCTCATGCCCTCCTTGGTGACAGTTATCTGGCTAGTGACCACCATGTGAGTGTGTTTGCAGGCGTGTGTGTGTGTGCAGGTGTGTGCAAGCAGGCGTGTGAAGCTGTGTGTTATGATTAACAGAGGTAGATGATAGAGGTAGAACAGAATCTGCTCCTTCAGCAGATGTCATGCTTCACAAACAGAGCAAGACCCATCTTTTTTTCTGTCCTCCTCTGAATGCTTCTTTACAACTCTGTAGCCACTCGGGAGAAAACCAACTTCATACAGGAGGGGAAAAAAACCTCAATCAGCCAAAGTCTTTGGAGAATTCTGTCTGTTTCCTTCTTCGCTTTTTCTTATGCCTCCTCAGGGGAGAATTATATGAACATTGTGTTTCCAGTCTAGTTGGCTGGTAGTGAGAAACAGAAAGTAGTTAAGGCTTGGTAAGGACATCAGCATTATTTTACCCATTTTACGCACATTTGTAGTGTAGCTAATCCAACCTGTAGCATTGTCATCACAGCCACCTGGGTTGCTAGCTCCGTAGCTGATAAATGTTGAGCATCCACTTATCATACTGCTATCACTGCAAAGATAAAAAGAGATGATACATGAGAGGGGATGGAGTATACTCCTGGTGATTCAGTGTAGATGGTGGACACTGAAACTGTTTTACATGCAGGAAATACAATCACAAGGCTTGCAGTCTGTATGCAGGGTACAGAGCTGCACAACCCTTCAGTGAATGTTGCAGGGTAGGTTCACCACAGAAAACATAAAGCAGGCTTGAAACAGTACTTAAGCGTCTAACATGATGCATGACATCGGGAAGAATCAACACGGTAATTCCTAAATTTAAAGGATAGTAATTTGTATAGGAGGTTGTTTTACAGATGGTCTTTATGCATTTCTGATGCAAGTTCGTCACAGGACCGTTGGTCAACACATGAATGAACTGAATGAAAAATAATAGATTCAAGACACATTTCTATGAAAAGGCTCATGGCCCGCTCATGAAGGTCTTTGTGACCAAGAAATCAAACTGACACTGACATGAAAAAGGGAAGTTTTTTAGTAAATTATGGGAATTAAAATTGTTACTCTTATATTTATTCTCTTTAACCATCACCTAAATCAGGGTTTCTCAAATTTTGGTCCACAGACCACTAGTGGTCCGCCAGCGCCTCCTAGTGGCCCGCCATGACTGAGTAAACTTTTTTTATTCATAGAACATTAAAAAAAAAGGTTTATATTACATCAGCTGACTATCTGGGTCCGTTGTTCTGGGGATAGCTTTAGCTTGGGCTAGCTTTAGCTTGGACTCCATTTAGCCCTTACCCTCCACACTTGGAATTCCTCCGAACCAACCAACCCAGTCACGCTCATGCACGAGTACAGCTGATTTGAGATCATATCATCGTGACTGATTCAAAACTACAGACTCAAATCGGTTCTCATCACATTGTTTTTGTTTTGCTATGTTACCAGTAATCAGGGTATAGATAGTTTTCTGCCATTCTCCAGCGTACTTGGATCCCTCTTGAATATGCACACTGAATCAGGGCTAGTGCACGCCGACGAAATGTACGCGCAGGAAGCGGGCAGAACAGGATTTGATTGGTTTCATAAATTGGATCCTAAACACCAGGGTTGGTTGTTTTCCCAGGTTTAGTCCTGGAGACAGTGGATATTTTTCACTCTATTTTAAGAACACATCATGCATTGATTGACATCAGGAAAAGATTATTTTTACTAGAATAACAAAAGTGTGTCGGAATCTGATTACCAACACTAACAAAATTATGAAAGGACACAGATATGGAGTTTTAAAAAAAGTGTCAAACAAACCAGAATATGTTAGATAAGTAGCAACCTTTTGCTTTGATGACAGCTTTGCACAGTTCTTGCTTATTCACACTTTTTTTGTGTTAACTACTCCCATATGTGTTCCTTCGTAGTTTTGATGTCTTCAGTTTTAATATACAATGCAGAAATACAGTAAAAGGAAAATAGAAAAGTGTCATTTTCATTTAATTTCAGAGTCTGAGATTACTAAGGAGGCTGCTCCTACCAAAGAATCCAGGAGACAATTTCATTTTATTGTTTGTAAAATGCCTTGTGCATAATCCCTTACTAACTCTGTCCTATCAACTGCTTATATGTCAGCCCAAAACATACACCAGAGTATTCTCTTCTCACTACATGTGCAAAATCGTGCAAAAACAGCTCATCATTCTCTCAAATTAAATTTGAGAGATATCCACAGTCGCTGCCAATAATGAAAGAAAAAGTCATCACCACTTATACTAAGGAGCATCTGTGCTGTAAGAGAAAAAGTTTTGGTACAGCTGAGCCACTCGCAGATGGTCAGTGTAGCCCTGTGCATCTGCTACATCCAGGACACGGCGGTGTTTTCGTCTGACACAACAGAAGCATGGCTGCACTACATGTGATGGCAAGGCTCCACAAGAGCTTTGTCCAGATGAGAATCATAAAATCCGCATGTGAGCTTGAGGAGAGACGGAGACAGAAGAGGGAAGGCACATGGGAAGAGGGCCTGGCCAGTACATACCATTCTCAGAGTCCTGTGGAGAATGCCAAGAGTCAGACCCTAAATCCTCAGCCATGCATTCCCCAGACTCCTGCATAAAGATGCTTCTCTCCTAACGCTGATATCCTGCTCCTTGTAGGCTCTCTTAGCCTTGTATTACTCTCATACTCATCACCTCTACAGGCAGCAGCACACTACATTTCAAACAGAAATACATTAACAGAAATACTCCTTGCACAGCCAATTTCGTTTAGCTAAGTGTATAAAAAAACACGATTATGTAACTACTGTGACTTTATGCAGCTGGAAGAGTAAGAGAAGGAGCCAACATGTGGAAAACAGACAAGTATTTACGGGCTATGCCCTCTTGCTGACCCATCAGAGCCAGTTAATCATTTCAAATCTGGAAAACATCAATCAAAGATATATCACAAAGCTAAAAGAGCTCAGCGGTGTTTTAGGAAACATGCTTGAATTTTCTTTTGAGTCCTACAACAAGACTGATCAGCTGAGCAGTAAAGCTGGGAATGAGGGACAAAGATGCACGGTTCAACACAGTGAGGGATAATATGGTTTCATTTTGTGAAGTTGACTTTGGACCACGTGTCAGACTCTCGCTTGGCTCTGAGTCGGCAGTGACAGCTTGCTTGCCGTCCCAAAGTTGAACTCACTCGAGGAAATCCCTGCACATAATGGGAGATTTAGTATTTCAGGGATTTTGCTTGACTCGTTTTTGGAGCAAAAGTGGGGTTATTTTCACAAAATAAAAAATATAACTCGAGACTGTGCTGGCATAGAGAGCAACTTGTTTTGGCTAGATATTGAAGTATGTCTTTATTTTGTCAACAATTGGCTCAAAAAGACAGGAATATACAGGAATAACCATTAAATAAATTAGTTTGTTGTATTCTAATGATAAAACAAACAAGGAATGAGTGAGCAGAATATTATGTCCGATTGGAACCCCAATGAGGTGAGCATGACCCCGACACAAAGCCCCTAGACACAGCCAGGGGTGAGTCCTTGACAACGATGTGTTTATATTCTTATCAGCCTTCCTGCAGGTCAAATTAAAAGTCTGTTGGCATTTTCTTCACACTCAGGCAGTCCTCTAACACTGTCAAAGCCTATACCGTGTTCCCTGATGTGTTTTCTTGTGTTTGTCCTCTTCAATTTGTTTGAGGTCTCATTCATTCAGTTTTGTGTCTCTTAACCTTAACGGCTGTTTTTCTCCTCATGGAGTAAAGCAGCCAGCAGGTGATCGCAGTAAATGATGAGTCCAAACACAAAGGTGGAAAAATCAAACCAGTTGGTAGAGAGAGAGAGAGAGTGAGGAGACAGATGTTTATGTGAAAAGCTACTTGAGTGAGTTTTAGTCTAACATCTAACATTCACAAAGCAGTAATCAACACACAAAAAAGGTGTGTGATTATTTTGTCTTTTTTTTACTCAGCTATCAGAGACTCCAGTCTGCCGCTTAGAGCTTATTCATAACCGATAAAAAGGAGAACTGCAGAGAAATGATCATGCTTTAAAAAAAAAAAAAAAGCTATTTGTCACATCATTGTATTTTTCTCCACACTTCATCTCATGCAGCTCTCCATATCTGTTTCTGATTCTTTTTATTGATTTTTTTTAACTCTTTTCTTTCTTTTTTTCTTTAATGCTAATGACAGCAAAGTGAGAGAAACAGAAAGAAGCAAATACAGAGAAGGAGAAAAACAACACTAACAAGTAGGGCTGGACAATTAATTGGTTTTGGCCATTAGTGTAGTTTTCATTTTGCAAAATTTGCAAGTTTTACAGGAGTGCATGTAAATGTAAAGTGTTAAGTAAATGTAAGCTACTAATCTATTTATGAATATTCTTTTAATTTGTGGTTCAATAAATACTCAAGTTTTACAATCAATGAATAATCGTGTTTATTAATCATGAAGTCAATATCAATCAAAATAATCATGATTATTATTTTTGCTATAATCGCCTAGCCCTTCTGCTATGGCACACTGTTGTATCAGTGTTGGTGTTCAGTTAAATCAGCCTTTATTTTCAGCCCCCCGCTAATACTCATTAGGAAAGAGTAGGCGAGCCTGAGTCCCTCACTAAAGACAATATGACCAAAAATCAAAACAGTATAAAGTTTAAGTTACACCTCTGCTTCCCAAAGTGTGCTGACATGTTATATTGCATTAAGAAGAATAAAAAAAATTGAATCAAAGTTAAAAGAAATTATGACTGTTCCTCTCTTGTGAAGACACTGCAGCAGCAGCAGCAGCAGCAGCAGCAGCAGCCAGCTCTGCACCTGCACAACCCAACATGCATCACATCTTGACATGAGGCTGGGAGGAGCCCTCAATGCTTTGCAGCTTTAATAAACAATATCTATTTAATTCAAGTGTACAATGAACATGTTGCAGACATCAGATGCAAAATGAGTAAAAATTTGATTAAAAAAAATATATTGGTTTGAACAACTGATATCTTGTCTTTGTAGTGTATTAAACCTTATACAGGTTAAAAAGAATTTGCAGATCATTTCAATTTGTTTGTTTTTTTTAATGCTTTACACAACGTCCCAAGTGAACGTCTGTTTAACTGCTGAACTACTAAAACTACTGTTCGTGGAGGCTATAGGGAGGTGATTAGACAGAGCCTTCTCTATAGCTGCCCCCACCCTCTGGAACTCTCTCCCCACTCATATCCAAATCTGCTCTGATTCTTCAACATTCTGTACTGTCTTCTGTTTTGTTTAACCTGTTTTTATTGTTTGTGTTGATTTTAACAATTGTAAAGTGTCTTTGTTTTCTTAAAAAAGCACTATATAAAAACATGTATTATTATTATTATTATTATTATTATTATTATTATTATTATTATTATTATTATTATTATTATTATTATTATTATTATTATCTAAACCTTTCACAAAAACAAGTGAAATGATTGGACAACATACCTCCAAGTGACGACTCTGTCTACATGTATTCTATTTGTACACGTTAAGCAAGTACCCAGAAGTAATCACCTTTTTCTTTTTCACCAGTTTTGTTTTCAAAATTCATAAGAGTCAACTGTTATTTCAGTCCAACATCATGAGGTTGTAATTACTATTTGTAATGTTCTTTGTGTTTATTTTAAAAACCTTCAGTGGGGTGTACTTACAACGCTGTAACTAATTAGACTGATATGGAGATGATGTATTTTATTGGTTTGTTTTTTTTCCAAAGACTGATGGATTGGTTGACATATGGTTGATATATCAGAACAGGAGAGTGTATTAGTGCTGTCATATCTAAAGTCACCTCCCAGCTTGTCCGTCATGCATCGACTAAAAGAACATTTGCTGTACGCACACGACACACACCATCACACCTTTGACAGCCACAAACATGAGGGACACATACTAGTTTCTGTTAGCCTGCCACACCACAGTAAACTAAAAGGGAAGAACAAGCACATGAAAGCTGCACAGAATCACATTAATTTCTCTTTGATGGCTTTAAAACACAGAAAAATGATAAATAAAACTACAATCTGTGTGGAACAAAAAGAAAACAGGAAAACAGTCCTGTACCTTTTAAAAAGAGTTGTATAGCTTCTGTCTACTGTGTGTGAGTGTGTGTGTGCGTGTGTTTGTGTGTGTGTGTACCTGTATCCTGGCACCCATATTGTTACCACTGAACATCAAAACAAACAAAATTATGAATGAGGGGTCAAAAGCCAACTGATAGAGTAAGAAAAAATATCTGAAACTGTTGAAGTCTGAAGGTAAAGCAGCAAATTTCAGCTGGAAGCATTGGGAATAAAAAGCCACTTAAGCGCTGCTGAAATCTCGGCCAGTTCTTCCAGTTTTTTTAGATTGAGAGATGAGATTTGAAAAGCCAACAAAATTGAAAAGCTGATTGAAAACCATAGCAGCTATGAAGCGCAAAAAAGCCGCCTGCATCATCTTACTTCAGATAAACCGTCACAGAACACACAATCCCCACGCTAAAGTAGAAGACTTTAAAAAACCTCAATTCTGTTATAAAACGTCCACAATAAATAGTTGTTTTAAAAGTCGGGACGATTTTTCAAATGAGTGAAAAACAAGGGGATGTGACAGCCATGATGTGTGTCGTCAAATGACACCGTGAACCCAACTGCTGCCTTTTCATGGGAGTATATTGTGTGGGGAGGGTTCGGAGACCTTTACTGTGTTCAGTTACCATGACAGTAGAGAAGCGGGACCCCTCACAAGGGACACTGAGGGATTAAAATCTATCAGTGGTTCATTTTGTAGACATGACACTCCTCAGAAGCCTCTTAAGACCCACAGATATCTTGTACTCTGGCGTAACACTTATTCTGTTTCTCAGTGGTTTCTTTCCACTGTCAGGTTTCATGTTCTCAGTTAATATTTATAGAACGCAACAGAACAAAAGTGTTTCAAGAGGACACTTAAAAGTGATGCACAGGTCCCGACAAGCTTGTTGTTGATGCAGATTTTGAGTCACCTGATGAAGGTTCTCTTTCTGTCAGAGGTGTTGGAAAATGAGATAAAAGTAAGTGCTTTTGATTTATTTTAACATTGTGATCACATGATTCAGATGTTAGCATACTGGCTAATAATGTGTGCATCACTTTTAAGCGTCCTCTGGAAACGCTTCTGTTGTGTTGCGGTCTATTTGCTGCTTGTTTTTCTGACATGTTGTGTTGTGTTGAGGTCTTTGCAGCGCGTCTTCCAAATGCTGCCCAGGTGTTGTCAAATTGATGAAGATGCTTTCTGAAGTTGCTTGTGTTTTGTCTTTTTGCATGTGTTCACTTACGCTGCAGTGCTGTGAGCTTTCAGGGCCACCGTAGATAATCAACACTGAGGCCTACAGACCTTTGAATAATCTCCTCTGCAGTTTAAGTTAATGAGGAAGTTTTTAAGTCTTCAGCCAATGAGATTCAACTACCTACCCAGTCAGGTTTTTGAGCTAGGCTAACTGCTGTAAAAGTAGCAGCACAGACAGCATAGCTTACAGAGTTCAAGCTTAAAGATTAATGTGAACTTCTAACAAGCTTTTATGATCGAGATGAGGCAGATATGCAATAATTCAGGACATCTCTGAAGGCCCAGGTCTAACATGCACAGCACACCACAGCTTGTACGTTTTATCTGAAATCAGCCAGTCTTTGGTCAACCAGTTCAGATCCCAATCAGCATAACCACCCTGTCACTATACACAATCTTTTACTTACAATCAATGTATCTTGATCAGGCCAAAACATCAAAATCTTAAAAATAATATTTATATTACCACCCTCAAGTCAACCTTAGCTGTCAGTTTGTGATTTAATCTGAAAGGCTCTGCTTTGAAATTAGAATAATCTTAAATCTTCATGCTGCAATAAATGCGTACTGAGCTTTAAATGACGTTCCTGACAGTCAGGATCAACTGTCCAACACATCAGAGGAGTGAAAGAGGCCATTGACTATCGTTTTATTTTTTACTTTTTTTGTTTCAAATGAAATACATTAAAAATATGTATTGTTGGGAACAGGAGAAATAAATGCACAAAAAAGCATTAATTCCACAGTTACTGGTATTTGCTTCAGTGCCGGAGTTTAACATTTTTCATAAGAAACGGGGCAGTCTGATCATTAGAAGTTCCTGTAAGAAAAAACAAGAGCGTTGCTTTTATTCTACACTTCTGTTCTAAAGTATTAAGTGTTGTAAATGCTGTTTATGCAAAGGCTGAACTTAAATGGCGCCATTAGGCAAAAGAATTAAACCCCATTTACAGTAAATATAAAAAAAAAAAATGGAATAAAATAAAGAGGGCCTATCAATTAAATTCTACCTAATCCTAAAATTACATACACTCAGGATATTGTTATATACTACTTAATACAATATCTGCTCAATAGATGAAAATGAGCTACAGTGTCATTATCTCATGACAGTTCATGAGCTCCACTTCAATAGATGGTCTGAAAGAGCAAAAAAGAAAGCAAAGAAAGAAGCAAAGAAAAGAAAAGAGGACTGGGTGTAATTTACCCTGAAATACACTTCAGACCTAGAAAAAGACATAATTAGATAATTCTGTAAAGCTTAACAGACCATATGTGCTGGAGGCATCAAGAGACGAAGCTTAATTTCTCTCTCTCTCTCTCTCTCTCTCTCTCTCTCTCTCTCTCTCTCTCTCTTTCTCTCTCTCCCTCTGTGTGTGTGTGTGTTTGTTACTCAAAGGCCTGGCTTGTGACTATGACGTTATTTGATTTCACCCGAACTGCCTTAAAATCGCATTACAGAAAGAGAGATTTATCTCATTCTTCTGTGTTCGTTATCTAGTTCAAGACTGAGAAGAATAGAATAGAACAGAATAGAATTTTTCCTAATCCAAATATATATAAATAATAATTTAATAGGTGTCAACTAGAGCTAAATGTCTGTCAGAGATGACAGCTTGGCGGTAACTCTCATGTGGTCCACCACCTCCACAGGGTCCAGGACTGAGCTTGAGTTCTTCATCAGTTTATTTAGTCTCACTCTCTTGTATCCTGTCCGCTCACAGCAGATAAAATCCTTCCAATGTGGCCTTTGTGTCTGATGTTAGCTCTGTTAAGCAGGGTGCACACATAAGGACTTTCTGCATTTTGAAGAGATTTTTTATCTGTTAGAGACCCCTCACATGAAGATAAAAAAAAATCAGGCATTGAACAGTTTTGATAATACTGTATGGTGTGCTCCAATAATCTCGACGCAGCTCACCATACACATGACGATTCTGTCTCACCAACGATCCAGAATCTAGTCCTCCAAGACAGAAATCTCGCATGACCAAATGTGATCTACAAAAACGTAGAATAAGAAACATAGCAACAGATAGCAGCAACCCGCTAACACCAAACGCAACATGGAAGAGAGAGAGAGACATAGAAGAGGGAATGATGGTGGTCTTGGGACTATTTTTAATAGAAAATTACCAAACCGAAAAGAGAAAAGACTGTGGAAAAAATCCTGGAGAAAGCAGGAACACGAACTTTCCTCATGAACTTTCCATGTCAGGTCAGCCATGCTTGATTTGTTCACGTCTACATCCCCGTTCCCCAGTCAGCTTGCCTCCTGATTGGCTACATTTCATTCTACGTCACAACTCACAGAGTCATGAGTTGGGGGGGGAGTCAGAGTCAAAGATTTTTGGTCGTAAATATGGAACAAGTGTAACATTTCTGACAGTCGGCCCGACCTGTTTCGAGGCCAATTATGGGGACAAATTTAATCTTCACACATATCAGACCACAGACATTATTATGAGATAATCTAATAAGATTTAAGATAATCGGGTGTTGTCCGTTCTTGGTTGGGAAGGAGGACAAAAACAGCCTAATAACTGCATTATGATGCCCAACAGTGGCAGCTGCCACATTCGAAATGCTGCCGAGTCAACTTAACTGTCAACAAGTCTGTACACAGAGTAAAGGAGGTGGAGCCGGGGGTGGCTTTAAAGCTCCTGGAAAAACTTCAACAAGACGCCTACATTCTTGATAATACAAACTTAAATATAACCTTAACAAGATCAAAACAGATGACTTATACAGCTCCATGCAGTGTATATAAATCAAGCAGAAACCTCTGGCTGTGAGAAATGAAGACAAAGCCGAAGTGCTAAAAGCTGAAGTCTAGTGTCTGCTTGAAGCTGGCTCTTGAAGTACCAGAAACCACACACACCAAGGAAAAAAAATACAGTTTTTACAGCAGAAATAAACACTTCACAAAAATCACTTCAGTCTGAATTTCTCTTTGGGCACAAACTGTACGTGCTGGGATTTCTTTTTCCTCACCTGACTGACAGGCTGTTAGTGAGGAGCTCCAAGCCCACCTCTTGAATTTAGAGATGATAGGCTTCCAAACTCCTGATCAGAAACAGATGAGTAAAGACACGGATACTACATCCAGTAGTTGTTCAGAGGAGAATTACAAAACAGCACTTCCTCTTCTTTCAGATGCAGTGTAGCTTTCAAGTGGAGACAAACAGGCTACTCTCTCCACAGGCTCTCCAAGTCCTGGAAGGAGGCAGCAGAAGCCTTTAATGTTGTTTACACCAACCTGACTGCTCTGCCATGTGTGGTGACTTTGGAGTAGAAAACAGTCAAGGCCTGATTCACAAAGGGAAAGCAGACATCTTCAGAAAACACAAGCAAAGGGTTAATGCTCCACAAACTGCACCAATGTGCAAACCATAGCTCTGTGCACCACTACTGTTTACATACATAAAAGTCATTTCACATCCCTTTGGAACAAAACAAGCCTTTTCTATGCAAACATGCCTCATTGCAAAAAATACCAACTTCTCTAGTACTGCCGCAAAATGTGCTGCAAGTCTAGACAAGTTTTATAGTCCACTGAGAGCTGGTGTTTGCTGGGGTTGTCCTGCTCAAATTCTTGAGTAGTCAAGACAACAATTCCACCTCAGGTTGACCTAAAAATAATATATTCATACATTAAGTCTGTTAATGTCACTTTTGTCTGGGACATAGACTGAATGGACGTGGACGTGGACTCCGTGACATCGCCCCTCTGAGGTAGGGTTTTGAAGCAAATCAGCTGAAGCGGCCATATTGGAAATGGGACAGGCTTTGAGTCTCCACACTAACAGCTATAGGGCGCCTGTCAGTCACGTGAGCTGAGCTGTGCCTTTCATTGGGCGAACTTGCATTCTTAATATCTCCGAAACTGCTGAGTTAGACCCGCAGAGTTTTTAGTAATTCAAGGAACAACTAGCCTTTACATCTTCCTCACACGAAAGCTTCTGTTTGGTGTCTGTATCGTGGTTTGTGTCCGTATTTCAGTGTTGGTAAATACAATGCTGGTCTTGGCATGAATCCTCTTGATTTCCTAAACAGAGAACATAAAAGTATTGGTGAAAAAAGGAACTTCAACCCTTTGTTTGAAAAGGGACGTGACTTTACTTCTAATTTGTCTCTTATCTCCTTGAATGCTCAAGGGGAGGAGTTCTGGGAGCTGAGTGTCAGATGTGTTAACACTGAGGTTAAACAGAGGCTTCGTGCATTGAACGCTGTAGCTAAAGAAAACCCACTAATGAGCTCATCATTCGAGGTGCACTGATTACATTGAATAGATTCTGACTGATAAAAGTACCACCTCTGAATAAATAGTAAAGCTGAGAAGGGGTTGATATCATTAAAAGCACTGCTAGGATTTTCTTGAGGTCACCTCAAGGGAAGATGGTATCCACAGTTACTTTTACTCTTAAACCTATAATTTTGCTTTTGCTTTTTGACATTTTGCTCTTCCACAGCTTCAGTCTGACTAACAACAGTAATTAGGGGTTTGAATTTTTCCTCCTATCTAAAGGGTTGATAATGGACCAAGAATAAAGAAAACTGAAGCTATCAACCTTAAAGCACTCAACCACCTCTTATCAGCATAACTGCAAGAAGACCAACTGCACAATGATTTGACTCGTATAAGTTTCACTGGATCACTCCTTGAGTTCAGACTAGGAGTGACACAAATATTGACCCCACTGGATGTGTGTGGAGGTCTATCTATTTTTGTTGGGTCTTAATTTCACTGTATCTCAAACGCAGTCTTTGCTCTTACAACATGCCTTCGTGCTCAATCTTGATCCATTACTCTGATCTGATTGTTTGTTCCCACAGCCTCTCATGTGTCGCCTTGGCGGTATGTTCACGGTCTTACATTGACCCTCATTTGCAATGAAACAGCGGCAACATGACAGGCTAATCTGTGTGTATGGAGGAACACATGATGGCTGCCTGAGGTAATTATGGTCACCTTATCAGCTGAGGATGAGGAGGAGGAGGGACTACCCACAATGCAGCAGTTTGTTTCTGTGTGACTGACTGCCATTCTGACCCAGCCCGCTAAAATGGACCATAACTGAGGTCCCGTTGCAAATGACCTGACCTTTATTTGATTGAGGATGACGTAAAAAGTTTGTCACTCTCTGGTTTGAAACAATCAGATTCTATGGGTTTTGGAATATGTCACAGCGCCACATATGGACAACAACAACAAAAAATAGAATGGAGCAGGTTTTTTGCCTGCAAACTGAGTGTGGTACAAGAGGTTGCAGTCTGGCTAACAAAAGCAATACAGACCGAAAAAGTAACAGATTTTTAAATGAATTACTTCAAGAGTGGGTTGATGCTCATTTTAACTGTCATGGTGTATCTCTAACAGTTTTATTGTACATTTACATTATTCAGGGTCGCAGGTGGCTGGAGCCTATCCCATTTGTCTTAGGGTGAGAGGCGGGGTACACCCTGGACTGGTCGCTAGTCCGGCACAGGGCTGAAACAGAGACAGACAACCTTTCACACTCACACCTACGGACAATTTAGAATCACCAATTAACCTGGTGGGCATGTTATTGGACTGTAGGAGAAAGCTGGAGTACCTGGAGAGAACCCACGCATGTACCAGCCTCTGTTCAAAACACTTTAATTCTACCACTACTAAACTATTACTTTAAACCACCTCTCTCCCCAGGACTCTAGAAGCCTCCTCTACTGATTCCATGCAACACAGCTGTTTCTCTTTTTAAAATCACAGATCCCCCCTTTGGAAGAGAGTCACAATTGGTGGTGTCATTATCCACCGTTTCTTGACTACCCATAGTTCACAGCAGTTGTCCGTTTTGCTATTCCAGTTGAACGTTCTGTTTACGTCATAACGGAGACCACAAAGCAGACGATGTTATGCTAGCTGTCATACTCACTTTAAAAACTGGCTTTTGACAGCAAGAAAGCCACGAAATGAACAAAAATCGGAGGTGAAGTCATAGTGTGGATGTTTTAAAAAGTTTATACTGAGCCCTGTCTAGCATTAATGATTTCACGCGAGTTGTTCTGAGCTAGCTTGCTGGCAGCAGTCAGCCATATGGTTGCAAGGCAACCAGAAGTCAATAACTGCTGGCGGAAGTCAACACCCATAGGCTTCTGAAGAAACAGGTGGGTATGAACAGAGTTGTGTTGATCTTGCTGACGCCTCATGTGATTTTTTGAACAAGCTGGTCCAAGCAGCCTGCAGTGTCAACTACGAATTACTCAACACATCCTTACCTAACAGTTCATAACTTGCTAACGATTATTTCTCAAAAATAAGAAAAAGCATTATACCACTTTATTTACCAAAACAGACATGTTGATTTGTGAAAAGTAAATAGTTATGTACGTCCAACATGTCTGCACAATGACGAAAAAAAAAAAAAAGTCTTATGTGGACTGCAAAATTCAGTCCACAACTAAATTCAAAAAGAGAGACTACACTGATCAGCTTTTTTTTTTTTTTTTTTTTTTTTTCAGCAAACTCTGGTTTAGCATTTATATTATGCATGGTAAATGTTGAACTGGACTCAAAATAAGCCAAATTCATACTGAATACATTACAAGCTCAAACGAGACCCAAATTGCCAAATAGCTTGTGATGAGTAAAAGAATCAATAAGGTAGCCATGAAAGGTATTTGGCAAGAGTCTTTGAACAAGAATAATGTCTGAATTCAAGAAACTTGGTGAGTATTTTTTTTTCTGATTTCACTGGAAAAGTTTTTCATCATAAAACAAAAAGAAAGCATATCTGGACTTTCAAGTGCACACAGCTGTTTTTTCTCGGTTTTGTTTTGTTTTGTTTTTGTTTTGAGTAACACATTTTCTATAAAGAAATAAGACCACCTGCTTGCTCGGTTTTGAGTTGCCAATGTGTGAGCTCCTGTGTCCACCAGAAGGGATCTTGAACACTTTTATCCCATCTGACAAAAACACACACGCTTCCTAAATCAGATCACCAACTGTTATGTTATTCATTCTCTCATGCCACGGGCTGTGCACTGAGAAATCTTAATTTTAAAGTGGTTACTGAGGAGCGAATCAGTGACAGTGTCTGTCCACCCACAGGCTGGAACATCATGTGAAGGCTCTTAGAGCTGCCAACCCGAGGTGTTTGATGATAAAACGTTTCTAAAGACAGTCAAGCCATTCATCTGTTGTGGCCAACTGTCTACATGTGTTCATGTTGTACGTAATTTTACTTTCATTAACATTTAGAGATGCATAAGCCTCCACATGGAGGCTGCACAGATACAATTATGCGGTCAAGTAATTTACTGCAAAGCCCTCAAGACATGTTCAGTAAACAAGTAATCATGCATGCAACAAATAAATAAACTCTCTATATGCACTGAAGGTACACAACAACACTTATCGAGCATGGAGAAAATACACACTTACTTATGGACTTTATATCAGTGGTTCCCAAAGTGGGGTCGGCACCAGTAATACTGGGGTGTCTAACTGCCTTCCAAAATCCCAAACTATTTACAACTGCTTATTTCATTCATTACTGTAAAAATATAAACAAATAGGAGTTACATTTTATGTATCTGTATTGATCTGTTTTCATCACTTCTTTGTTGCTTTAAGACCCATGAGGTAACTCTACCAGGTTAACTGCAGCATCTGTGACAGTATGTCTGACTTTCTACCATTCAGGTAATTTACAAATTTCAGACCCTTTCTGTTTGTTTGTTTGTTTTTGGATTGGCCTATCAGTGCGTTCCCACAGTAGGGGGTTAGTGGTCTCTATCGCTGCTATTTTGGGGTTTGAGGGCTGAAAGGTTCAGTAACCCTGTCTTTACATGATTGCATCAGACTACTGCAGAGCAAATTATAACAGGGAATCATGAGTACACCAGTATGCATATTGAGCCTCCAGAGCAGAGCAAGCAGAAAACCATCTGTACTCCATCATCCAAAGGGAGGCATCACTGCAAGGTTTGAATTAAATTTAAAACCCAAAGGAAAAACTACGCACATTATAGGTTGTGTACAGTAATTGATATGTCAGTTATGTGAATAGATTAAGACCTTGAGTAAAATGATGTTCCCACTGCACACATTTTCATCTGAACACATGAAAGAGGGATTGCAGTAACAGAATCTTTATTACTACACAGCAAGAGACTGTGTGGCTGTAAAGAGTTCATTACATGATATTTGTGTCCTTTTTTAATCTGAATTGGTATTTGATGTTGATGTTGCAAGACATAACTCTTCACCGTAATGTTTTGGGTTGATGTATTGAGTGTGGAAGGGAAGCGTCTCCTGAATGCCTTGTAAAACTTTGTCTGTCCAAGTTGGATTTGTAAAAGTTTACATGCCGGCAAGCTAGCCGGCGTCTGCCCACAAGCCGGCAAATCATTTGCCAAACACATGGATGAGTCATGCTCCTCATAATGCATATAAGTAAAGCTTTCCTCTCATCACTCCGTCTTGATCCAGGTATGATCATCTCAAGACATCCAGAGTCATATTTAACTGTCAGGGATACCGACTTCTGTGACATTTACCCATCCACAACACAGCCATATGCTGTCTGAGGATGCCATGTCGAGTCGATCAGTGTCACATTATTTCATTCATATGCATTCACACGCCTCTGGTTATGTCCCTGACAACTATTCAGAGGCCAGTGTCTTGCCCACTCTGACATGTGGCCTGCGAAAGCTGGGATATAAAAACACCAACCTTGTAATCAAGAGAAGACCATCCTTACCTCTGAGGAACCCCTTACAGCAATCTTTGTGTGACTCACCTACCCTATGGAGACACAGTCCATGTAACCTTAGAGTCAGAGCTGGTATGTCTCGCCGTCCCTTCAGTAATCCCCTCTGCAGCTTGCCGTTGTCTCAACTTCACCACACAGTTCATTATTTATGGAGTCCTGCCTGCTCTGCAGAGCCTCAACAAACTGCTGCTACACGTATATATTAACAACAGGCTTATTGCGAGTATGCATGAGTGTCTGTGTGTAGTACAGAGTTAAAGTCGTGCTAAGTGCTGTCGACTGGGTCAGAAAAGCAGAACTTTGCATGTCTGCAAGCAGGTCAGAGCAACTGCAGAGCAACAACAAACTCAGCACGAGTTTGTAGTGTCAACATCACTGATCAGGGTGGATCAGAAACTGTTTACTAACAGACAAGAGATGTTCATTTCCTGAAGTTTCAAGGCAAGTACTAACACAGGGACATGTTTTTTGTTTTATTTTTTTAACTTCACCTTCGCCTTAATCTTTTTCCCCAAAGTCGAGGTGAAAACACTTCTGTCTAACATACGTACATGTGAGAAAGAGACAGAAAGAAAAAAGTGCCACTGTGAAAGTAGGTTTGAATGACAGCACACTCACTCGCTATCTGATCCTTTTCAAAGCGGAATCGACAGAGGAAAGTGAAGAAAAAGCTGTATTGAAGATGAGGGAACTTAAAACTGAGAGCTCCAGCAGGGACCAGTATGCACACTTTAATAGATGTCAGTCACTGCTGATCTGTCAGCACAGAGGAGCCGAGATGAGTGGTTATATTAATTCACGCTGTGACGCCTGAGCAATCTATCCGACCAGCCTCAGGCTCTTTCTGTCACAAGATTAAGAGGCAGGAGAAAATGACAGAAAATCAATTATAGTGACTAGAAGAGTGGGACACACATGTTACAGATCACTGCTGGGAACACAATGATGAACAGAAACTCACAGATAAAATTAGGAGTGAGAGATGGACAGGAGTGAAGAAAGGCTGACCTCCAATCAGCAGAGGTTCTCAGCCACACACTGGAGCTGCTTCTATTTTTATTCACCGAGAGGAAATCATCTCTGTTCACTCCACTAAATAACATCTCCAGTTGTGTTAAGAACCTAGAGTATCTTCTCTCATTTGACACTGAATATTTTGACCGCCTGACGAAAAAAGCAAGAAATAAATAAACAACTAAACTTCATAAATAATGAACTGTGTATATGTTAGTAAATTCAAACATTTCACACTTTGGTTTGTTGGCAAATTAAATATTTACATCATTCAATTCCTCAGTGAGCCAAGCAGCAACCTCTGGCCATGAGAAATGAAGCCGATATGGACGTGCCTTAAAACCACAGTTTTTTCAAGTGTCCATTTGCAGCTGGCTCTGGAAGGACTTTGTCCAAGCCAATTCAAAAAAGCTGATTTTTACAGCAAAAAAATAAAGTAAGTACTGTACTAGTAAGGTCCTAAACAACACTAGTTAACAAGTTCAAGCCATAGACTATAAAATATGTACGTAGTCTCCACGAAGTCACCTGTCTGTTCCTGATACAGTCAAATGAAGCCAATCATTGAACGGAGCCATACTGGATTGGAGGCAGGCTTTGAGCTTCTTCTTTAACAACTATAGAGCACCTGTCAGTCACATGAGCTGAGCTGAGCCCCTGATTGGACAAACTTGTAATCCTAACATCTTCTAAATCACTGAATTAGAAAAAAAAATCACCCCTTGTACAATGTGTGCCAATAGAGAAATTAGCTTTTCAAACCCAAGCTGTTTTTTGAACCAGGCTATAAATATTATTATTATTATTTTTTTTAATGCCGAAGAAGGGCTCCATTTACCTCAACCTGATGTTGCCCCTTGGTTCCAGTCTGAAACCATAACCCATTAACTAGTAGACAGTAAAAACTCTTAGAGAGGTTACATTTTTAAACTTTTGAACCAATAAGCTTTAAAATGTCAACTAGTAACACAACTGATAAAACATGGGAACCCTGTACTCCTGTGGCCATTAATGTTCACCAGTTAACCAGTGAAGATTATCTTAATCTTACTGGTAAATTAGTAAGTGCTAAATTCACTGATTTGTCAAGCAACTGAAAACAAAAAGCTTATTCGTCAAACTCACCGCACAAACCAATGACGTAGAAAATAAAATAAAACATTAGTAAAAAAATAAGGACTCGGGATTTAGATACATCAGCGCCCCTTTATTTACATAATGCATGGTTGAGATATCAGCCTAGAAGACTTAACACCAGTCGTTTGATTGGAGTCTAATTGGACCGCACCAGTTGACTTGTAAGGCAGAATTGGCTTCTAGTTTCCAAAGCCAACATTTCAACTAGTTACACACGAGAAGGTGATTTGGTTCAACTTTTTCAACTCGTCAAAGACTTAGAATCTAAATATCATGATAGTATGGGTCTTTTCAGCTGCACTTTTACACTATTGTGATCCAAGTGTTCACTCGCTCACTAGGAAGATCTACAGGATCACTCAATGTACTAGTGAGGGCATATTTGAAAGAACTAGTCCGTAAAGCTAAAAAAAAATCCTTGTTGTTTTCTGTGACCGATGTCAAAATCACTAAGTGATGACCTTAAAGTCGTGAAATCATACTTGGAGCACCATAGACCACTGTGCAAAAGCACCATGAACTTATTCTGTTTCTTCCACAGTTGGATTTTCATAGCTCAATGATCCACTGGTAGTCTTTAAGGGTGTGATAGAAATAAGTAGAGTAATGTTAATGAGCTGAAAAGCAATGATTCCAAAGACACAGAGGGATGTTTTCACTTCTCTTTAATAAGCTCACAGTGCCTCAGGATAAGTTTGACGGCTTTTGAAATTGGATGGTTGTTTATCCTCAATGCTTGATGCCAAGCATGCTGTGAGGAGGCTCACTGTCGCTTCAGTGCTTCTGCCTGTTTTAGTGTCTTTGCAGTGGATGAGTGTCCAGATAAATTTCCTAATATAACTGGAGAGCTTAAAATCCTGTCAGGTGTCCCGTGAAGAAAACCAATTTCACACAATTTAGTTTTACTGTTTTTGCATACAATCAGGGTAAGAGGGAGAACAGTCAGTGTGATCCTGAGGGCACATGACTGGCAGAGGTCCTGAAAACAAGTAATCTAATAAAAAAATTATTCAGAAGTGAAGTTGTGGGGTCTAATGGGAAACTTCACATTCTCATTCTAAAATCTCTGAATTGTCTGTCATCCATTTTAAAAAATTCAGGTGTATCAAGAAAATCAATAAAGCACTTATCTTCTCTATAGAAAGCCTTTATGCTCTTGTAGACCAGATTTCAAAGTCACTAATCTTTTAACCTTCAGAAAGGATGACTGATAGTCCAGCGATTTTTTTCTTAGTGGTGTCATGAGAGCATTTGGTTGAATGTATTGGGAAGTGTAGTGAGAGGAGAGAAAAATGCATGCAGACAGCTGAGATTAAACACTCAGGGAGCTGATGGAGATCATAATCATCTTTTTAATCAAGCAGTGGCTTCGGGTCCACCACTCCTTGATGATAGCTTTAGTAGGGACTCGCTTTCCACACTGATGTTCATGACAGAGGTCAGCTTCGTGATCAAGTGGTTCAAACCAGCAGGAGTGTTCCTTAACCATCCTCAGGTAAGATTGGAATTTGGATCAGGGTAACTCCTTGCCATTCAAGAATCAATATCCCTGTGCTTTGCTGTCTTTGTGGACTCACTATTGATCAGGATCTGTGACATGTTTATTCACATCAACAAAGTTGTGACAGAGTTTAAGAGAATATTGTACCCAGCCGACACAGAATCTGAATTGATATGTCCAATGATCATTTACAAAAAGATTTAGATGATTATTTTTAACTTGTACCTTCAGATGAACCACACAGTCACACATGTCCTACTCCTCTTTGCACTACATCCCAAAATACACGAGACACACACACAAAAAAAGACTTCCTTAAATGCTGTCATATCTTCCTTTTTCCAATTCCCTGTTCTTGTTCGGTTGCAGTTCACTTATCCAACAAATACAAACAAGCCAGATAGTTCACAAAACATTAGACAGTTTGAAGTTTGTGATTTATTTATTCATTAATATAACCAGTTCCAGCTGCATTTCAATGATGTATGATTAGGTCATTTTCATAACTTTAAAGCTTCTGTGAGGAGTTTGGTTTGTACTTGTTTCAGTTTGTTTCCCAAGAAGCAATGCCAAGTAATGTTCACACCAAATGTGTGCAGATTTTCAAACGGCTACATTTTCATATGTTGTAGAAATTCCTGAATCTGTCAGCCAATCAAAACAGTCCATTCTAAAAATAGCACAAGATCTTCACAAGACTTGGTAAAATGACGAGCATAAGGATCTCCTTACTGGCTCATAAGAGGCGGGCCTTAAACATCAAGGTCTGACCATAGCTCTGTGCCTTGCAGGCCTTCCTAGAAGGCTAGCTCGTCAGAGTGAAGAGGGTTTGTGGAGCGAGCAGACTTAAAGAGACAGTAACTAAAAAGAATCATTTCAGACAGAGACTGAAATAAAGGTTTACAAAACATCAGTGTGAAAAAGTAGGGATTCATTTGTGTTTTTAATCATGTTAAGTTACTACAGTGGTGCCAGAGGAACTATGAAGCCTAAAAAAAGCATAATTTTTGCACAATGGTGTCATTTTCAACAATGGAAGATGATGCTTGCTCTGAACAATTATGAACCTCTAGAAATGTATGAATAGATGCTAATATATGATAATATGGTGATTCAATTTCATCTAGTGAAAGACTCAAAGATGGGTAAATCACGGACGTACATTTATGTTATTTACAGTACTGCTATCAGAGTTCACAATCACCAAGTCCTTCAAAGATGTTCACACCCTGTAACAGATCAGCCCGCAACACATGGAAACTTATGTCCTTTGCACCTTCTCACACCAGGAATAAATCACTGTGTTGTTGCTCTGACAACCAGAGGCAAAAAAATAACTGGTATCTCCATGGATGAAAGGTTCAGAGCCCCAGCGAATAGAAATCAGTGACTATTTCATGTTCGCGAAAAAGGGACTAAATCTGATCAGACAGGCTACAAATTGGAGTCATTTCACCACTCACAAAGACAAAAACAGCACACATTTTCACACAGAATTTTTCATCCTACCTCTAATGAAGTGTTTTGTTTGACTCAGAGATAAATACTCCCTATTCTGAAGTATGAAAGAAAAATGGGATTGGTAAACAAAACCGAAGAATAGCCTGCAGATAACATGCAGATAATCATAACAGTTATAATTTGATTTCCTCCAAATAGGCAGTCAACTGTATGAGGCCCCAGTCCACTATGGGTTCCCAACGCCTTACTCATTGTAAACGACAGCAGAGGCTCAATAAGTGAGGTCTGACAGTAAAAGTGACAGTCTGACTCACTCTCCTTGTGTTACAAAGTGTCACAGCTTTGCACTGGAGCAAAAGTTTCTCAATGAAACTCACTCAATGAAACATGAGGAAGACTGATTCATCTGGGAGTGAGAAAAGAGAGAGGAAAAAGAATAGGGACAAAACGGTAAGTGGAGCAGATAATAATGAGTAAATATAGTAAGTGACTGCATGCTGCCAGTTAAGCCTGAGGGGGAGAGACCTCATAATAACTTTACTTCTGCTCGCACGACATGATGGCGTCCGATCTTTTCCATGTTACATTAGCCACTTTAGCTAGCAGAGCAGCTTGGTGTGTTCAGCTCTGCTTGCAGTGACCAGGTCGAGCAAGGGCAGCGACACACTCTCAACCTTGGGGAAGAGAATCGATTGCTGCCCAGTTTTTTTGCAGACCATTTAACAATGTTAAAGAGAGAGGGAATGTCTGCTTTTCCATCCCCCCTTGGATGCACTGAGTATGGTGCAAAGTCTTCTGTAAAATATGAACCTTCTGATGCCATTTTGGGTGGCTTGTTGCTGCTGATGTTTTCTGCTCTGTTGGTGTTGTTACTTCATTAATAACATCTCTCCCACAAAAGGCTCACACGTGATGGGAAAAGACTTATGAGTTAAAGTGCTCCATTTTCCATGTGCTAGGTATCTTATCATTATCGCAACTTATGCTGACTACATTTTTGCACTCTATAAGATGTGAGCACATCTCTAACGAGATCTACCACAAGCATTGTCAACACACAATCAGATCTGTAGCATTGACTGAACTTACTGTCATTCAGAATTTGGACTAGCCAACATTTCTATCCTCTCTCCAACCCTTCGCTCCAGGAACTCTTAAGCATATCAAGAGTCCTCCTCACTACTGCCAACAGATTTTCACCTCCTTAGGGCTTCTGGCCTACATCTTTGCTGCCCCAGCTGTAAGAGTTGGTATGCTGCATCTCTCTCCAACAAACCAAGATCAATATACAGAGTACAGTGCCGAAGCCAGTACTATAGAGGAAAACATGAAATCCAAGGACAGCAATTTTGAGTGGCTGATACCCACTCAAGCATCACCCTATGTTGCCTTAGATCTGAAAAACAGTTCTGTTGGAGCAAAGGAAGACATTTCTTGGATTAGAAAAATAACATAGCAGAAATGGGCCCCAGTGAAGAAGAAGAAAAAAAAACAACCCCCTTTTTTTTTTTTAGGTTTGGCGGGCTCTGACCCTTAACATGTACTCCAGTGATTGCTGGCCTCTTTTCCAATTTGTGCAAGACTGAAGATCAACATGTTCATCTTAAGCAGGGGTCTGAAATTCATGACCCAAAACCATTTCATTCAGCCTGCTACTTGATATCAATTAGGGATGCACCAAAATGAAAGTTCTTGACCAAGATCCAGAAACCGAAAGACTGAAATAGATTATTACGCCAATTATTAGTACCATTGCACAAACTAATATAAATGCCTCAAAAAATAATGCACATCTCTTGTGGTGGCTGTTACATTATTTCTTGGACTCTCTGTCTACTGCACGTCGTGTATATGTGTGCTTGCGTGTCTGTGAACGCATCGGGCGGAACTCTGCTGCCTGTGATACAGAAAGCAGAGGGAATTTGTGAATGCATGACGATCCCATCGTGTAAATAAGATAAATAACATGAGGCTATCTAGTCAGTTCAATAAAAGAACAAGGTTTAGACCTGATCTATAAGAAGTATACCTCTCATCCGGCTCAGAGCAACAAGTCCTTTTTTCTGACTTCCCTCTTCCCCTCCAAGCAGGTTCTCCACAGTTGTAGGGGCATGGATCATTTCTCATGCGCACATTTAACACTTTGCAAATCACTATCCTTGGGTCTTTCTCAGGTACATTAAAACATGTCGGCCCTTTTCGAGAAAAGAGCCTGCTGGCTGAGGTTTTTGCTTGCATCATCACAGTATACTGTTTCAGCCATGTTGTTCTGGTGATAAAAGTCTTTCAGCCGAAAACCGAAAATGCAGTTTGGGCCATTTCAGCCAAATATTTTCTGTGGCAAAAATTTCATTGCATCCCTAATATCAATTTGTCCAGCCAACCGTGTTCATGGCCTGCTCTTTGACCAGGGAAGAAATATCTGATTTTGAAGTTGACCCTGAAAGCAGCATAATCACCACATGAACCCAACCAGGGGCAAAGTAAAAACAAGCAGCATGCTGCTATCATCCTCAAAACATTGTTTAATCAAGAGCTGTCTTTTAAAGACCAAAATATGAAAAGAGAAAGTTACAGTTCTTGAGGAGTTTAACCTGATGCGGCATTATTCAACTAAACATGCAGAGAAGTATGTGAAGTACCAAGGAGATGAGCGGACACAACAAGCTGCACAGCTTAAGAAAGAGCTGTCAACACAAATTATATTCCAGAGAGCGAAAAAAAGATGCAAATCAAAGAAAAGGTCCAGACTTAGTGATGTCTGTCTTCAAACCATACTGAGGGTTTCAACTGACACCTCCCTCAGAGCAAATATGGCCCAGCTGTATGAGAAGAAGAGCTCTCAGGTGTCTTGAGCAGGCATTCAGCAAAAAAAGATGAACAGGCAATGAAAGCAAAATGGTTTATGTTGAGGAGTACAGTAGTGGCCCCCTTGTGACAAGACTGGATGCTCAGTGACCATCAGGTAATTTTAGAGTGAGACCCCTGATTGAAAGGGAAACATTCTTAAGTACTCAATTATGGACATACTCCTGATAGAAAACACGTCTTCTGCCATGTTTGAGGCTCTATTGGCTGTATGTAGGTTTCTACTGATGGACCCTACAAAGCGTACTTATGTGGTGGTTGTGGATGAGTGAATTCCAAATGCTATATTAAAGCTCTTTGAGTGGTCAAAAGATGAGAGAAAGTGTTCTATAAAAAACAGTCCATTTATCATGTAGTTCTTTGTGCTCGCCTTTAATAAGCACAATTAATAATAAGTGGTATGCCGCCAATTACTGCTGGCAAGCCAATAAGTAACCCGACCTTTTAAGTCACTTCATTCTTTGTATATTTGTCAGGACCAATTTAAGTTCATCCTTGATTCTGCTGAATGGGAAGTTTCCACCAGAGTGGACTGACCTTAAGATTAAATTCTGCAATTTGATGGTTAGATAATGGTCGGGTGGGGGACAGACATCCAGGGTGTCTGATATCTTCAAAGGTAAAAAGGATGTATTAATAATGCTGCGCTTCTGTCTTCTGTGTTAAGCCTCCCAAGCTGGGTTGGGAGGGTTACTTTAAAAATGTATTCCGTTGCATTTACTAGTTACCTGTTAAAAAATGTAATTAGTAACATAATCCAAGTACTAAAATATTAAAGTAATGTAACTCAATCACTTTCAATCACTTCTGGATTAATCCAATACAAAATATGCTAAAAAAAAAAAAAAAAAAAAGACAAAAGAAACTAAATATCAATAAAATGACTAACTTTTGTCAAAGACAACTGAACAACAGCTGCGTTTCCAGAATTGTGCAAAACCAAAATATTGTGATAAAGAATGGTAATGGAAACACAAAAATTTCGAAAAGCCTCTTTTACGCTCTCATGAGCTGGTTTTTCATAAGTTTCGATATTGAAGTTTATTGCAAAAGTGCAAATGCAAAAACACCTCACCAGCTGAAATAATGGACACACCTCCTCGGTCACAATCCTTTCCCAGAAGTCCCTCTTACGTTGCTACTGCCACACATACGAACTCTGGCGTTCATATTGTAACAGCTCTGCTGTTAGTTCTGTGTTCAGTGCAGATGTTGGTGTTTCTGACAGTGTTTTGACATCTCATATTGCAAGCAGGAGGGAGGGACAGAGGTGTGTGTGCGTGAGTGAGAGAGTAGGCGAGCTGGAGATGATGATTTTCATTCAATCCTTCATTTGTGCCTGTTTTGTGTTGGCGTCAGTGGTACCACATTGGTAATTGGGCTGTTTTGGGTGGGATTGTGCAGGTTAAAATGGACTTGGGCGGGTTGACATAATTTGGGCTGGTTATCTGCAGGTTGGGCAGGTTTTTATATTAAATGTACTTTTCCAAAATATAAACCAATGTCTTACTAAATCATTTCATATCAAGTGAAAAAGCACAGCATTCGCCACAGAGTAGAAACAAGTTAAGCTCATGCCCGCCACTTGCAACGTACAAGTGTAGCCAACAAACATTTATTTTTTGTTTCCAAAACATTAACGTCATCTCAATGTCCGTGCTGAACGTGGACAGCATTATTGCATCTTGGTAGACTAGGTAGGCACTTATTTAAGGTAGGAAATCACACAGAATTATCCTTCTTTGGTTCGATACAATGGTTTTCATAATTATTTTCTGTACCTGATAATAATTATAAAAGTCTTAAAAAATTATCTTAATGTTAATATTACTGGTAGAAGCGCAGTGGTGGTGTACCTGAGTGCAGATTATGAGCTCTGAGTGTTTATGCCTGTGCTGAGGGTGGGAGGTATGTTAGCTGAAATACTGGAGGGGCAGTGACAGCTGTGCCTTGGAAACTGGCTGTTGTTGTTGTTAAAAAGCTTTTAATAATATTTTTTTGTGTTTTCTTCTGTTTTACATGTGCTTCCATGATGTATTACAGGGTAATTAAGATACATTGAATAGATTAAATATTTTTGGGTGGGGTTTTGTACTTTTGGGTGGTTTTTGGACAGCTTCTGGGCTGGAAATCAGCAACACTGGTTGGCATGGTCAAGGCCGACAGTGACCAGTGAATAAAAAAACAAGTCTTCACGAATTGGCGTTGTCATCATTTCAGCGTCCAGACGGATGTTACAATATTTTAATGCCCTCAGCTCTTAAAATGTTGGGATATCCATGGTTACCTCCATTATAGTCCTCCTTCTGCAAATTGAATCTAGCCAGATGAGATTTTACTCAAGTTATGCGCAATTCTAGTTGTAATGGAAACACCGGCAAGGTGCTATTGTAATTTAACGAATGTATGTTATGTGTGAGACATGCACCCGCCAACTCTCTCCACATCTCTCTCTGTCTCTCTCGTTTTAAATGAAAAATATATATTTATATAACATCATAAAATGCATTGAAATTGTAATTCTGCAAAATAATCTAAATTTTTTCGAAATGTAATCTGTAAACTAAATGTAAACTGTAATCTGATTACCGGTATGTTTTTTTGTTTGTTTGTTTTTGTGGGTTTTTTTACTCTGTAATTGTAGCGGAATTCAGTTACCCTTTTTGGTATCGTAATTACGTAACGCTGTTACATGTATCCCGTTATTTCCCAAGCCTGTTTACAATACACACATGCAGACTGCCATGCACTTCAAAGAAAGTGTTGTAATTCACACACAAGGCAGACAAACTTCATAAGTAAGGCTCGGAGAAGCATCATTAGGGTGACAAGCTTAGACATGTCCTCAGTCGTGTATGAGATTGAGTTAAAGCTCGAATCCATTTCTGTTCCCCCCCCCCCCCCCCCCCCCCCCCCCCCAGGGGTTTAAATAGAGCATCAAGCAGTGAGTAAATTCATCACACAGTGTCTGCACTCTTTTTATGTGCAGTAATTAATGAGTTGGTGAAGCAGGCAGTTCGTCAGTTGGGATTAAGTTGTGTCCTGGAACAGCAGCGGCAGCAGATCAGTGTTGATGGTCATAAAATGTCTCACATGACTTATCCAATGTCAAACTGACATTAGAGACGAACCCTGTCCGTCCTCTATTCTTCTCCTTCTCCCTGTCACTCTCTCTATTGTTCCCTCCAGTTGTGTACACTGAAGCACATTATATATATTAGCCCTTCATGTATAATGGATAAGCTCAAAGGCAGCAGATTGCTGGCCATGCAGCTTTGCATTGCCCCTGGCATGTCTTTGGTCTGTTTGTTCTTCTTTAGTAAACCTTTGCAGGGGGCTACACAGCACCGTCTACGCTTTCTTTCTTTCACACTTGGTGCACGAAAACACTTTCACCCATGTCACACTTTACATTATGGTATGTAGGGTGAAAGAGACCACAACTCTCAAAAACAACTACCTGAAGCTAACCTTTATTTCGTAAGTATTAACAGGCAGAGGTGAAATGTGATGGCCTTATTTGAAATGGTTGTGTGAGTTGGTCTCTGTCTCTTTTACTTTTGAAAATAAATTACTTTTGACATTTGGTTTTGACAAACCAGAAACAAATAGTTGAAACAAGCAATTAGCAAGAAAGCAAGATAATAAATCACTATAATAACAGAATGTTTATTCAGAAACATTTAGTGCTATGCTCTTGGCTTTAACAACTGTCCAAAACTCAGAAATTAAGCTGCAGTTTAATCTCTGGCTATATGAGTAATAGCTGACAAACCTCAAATGTCAAAGAGTCTTGCAGAGGGGATTATGCACCAATGATCTAATGACTCATGGGTCTAACAGACTATTGAGAGTCTTTCGCTTCTCCGGGGTGACATCGTTGATCATACTGTTCTTCTGCAGAGATTAAGTGATGTTGACTTTGATGAAATGTCTTCAAAATGGTTCCATGACTACCAGTCAAACAGGCAGCAGTGTGTGAGTATGAGAAACATTCACTCTCCATTTTTAACTCTATCAAAGAAGGTCCCTCAGGGTTCAATTTTGGGCCCTGTACTCTTCAACTCTTTAACATAGGACAGTTTCAAAACATGATAAGGAATCACTATGTACATGTTTCTAATTGTTTTTAAACTGTGCTCCCTTAATTCTCTTGTATCTGTATGCATTTTTCTTTCTTTCTCCTCTTTCTCCTTTACTGTCTTGCAACTACTGTTTTAATGTACTCTTGACATCATTGTAAATGACAGCATGCTCTCAATGGCATCTGGAGATTAAATAAATGTTGAATGAATGAATGACACTCAAAATAGAACTGCCATTTTGGATTTTTTTAGCTGAACTTTGTAAATTTATATTCAAACCTGTCAATCACTGCAGGTTAATTTGTCAGTTAATCCAACTTCTTTCACATGTTTTTCTGATTCACTAAACTGATCAGATCTAGCTCAAACTGATAGTGATTTCCTGATTTCGTCCACATGGACATGAATGTTGAACTCCTAATAAAAAAGAAATAACACATCTTATTGCGTCACAGTGTTTTTTCCTGCTTGGTTGCACTTGCTAATCGAGCCTACCACCAGATTTTTGTCTAGAAAACAATGGATTGGTTTGCTGAGTTGGACAGGAAGTATCCTCTTTATCATTAAGGTGAAGCATTTCAGGGTCTTCTTCATAAGTCAAGGTAAAACAGACTGAAGTTGGCAGATGGTTGATGCAGAGTCAGCACTGCATTATGCTATGCTGAAGAGGGAGTCCTAAAGGAGAGGCCTCACCTGTACCAGTGAATCAGCATTCAAAAAGCACGCTAAATAGGTTTCTGTCAAGGCAGCTTAGCTCAGTCTTAAAGATGTGAACAGCTCAGAGCATCAGCTGTTACTCCGACATCAAAAGAAGCCAGGTGGAGGTGGTTCAGCTCATGATAGGAAGCACCCTGGATGTTTTCCTTTGGAGGTTTGCCAAGCATGTCAGACTTAAAGGAGACCCCTGAGGTAAAGTCAGGGCTCACAGGAGGAGTTACATAGAAACACCTCAGGAGAAGCGGAAAATGTTTGATATCCGAGACACCATGCAAAGCCTTATTTGTACAGATATCTCACCTAAAAAATGGAAAAAGTTGGCATAGAGTAAAACAGGGTTGCACAATATAAACTTAACACAAAAAGGTAAGGAAATTTATGTGATCGATTATTTCTCTCTTGTAACAAACTTCTTTGTCGTAATGAGGCTTCTTGGCAATACATCTTCTATCAGTGGAAAGCCTGTTTATTTCCCTTTAAATGGTACCACATTTGTAGGAACATGCTCTTTTGGGATTGGCAGCAAAGCCGAGTAGGTGGGTTGCAGCTTATTCTGCCATTGACTGATTTGTGTTGTTTTTGTGGATTGAATGATTAAATTCTGTAGAAACAAGACATACTGGCAAGTTAACAATTTACCCACTTAACCAACAGGAGCCTCAGTGGCATGTGAAAGTCACAACAGCCTGCCACCTCTTCATCATACTGGTCACCAGCCTGGTCACACTCTGTTGTGGGATGGAATCCCATTCTTTTACCAGCATTTGTTGCAAGTTAATCAAGGTGGTTGTGTTGGTCGCTCTGGCCCAAGCTGATCCCAAAAGTGTTGAGGTAAGGACTGCTGGTAGGAAATCTATCCACTCCCAAATTCTGGAAGTAGTCTCTGAGAAACCCTGCTCTGTGGGGACAAGTGTTGTCATATTGAGGATAGAGTTCAGCTCCAGACTGTAGAGATATTGGATAGACACCGGTTGCAGAATCTCATCTCCATATCTCTGTATTGAGATAATCAAAAGCCTTTTCCAGTGTGGGAGATACCACCCCACACCTTGGCTGCATGCAGTCTGTTCCAATTTGTCTGGACTGAGAGCTATCTGATATTTGATATTTATTGATATGCACAATGACAAATAAGAAACGTACAGAAATACAAGGTGAACAATTATGCAGGAGAGGAAAGAAGCCCAAGTGCTTATATAAATCCTTTCCTTGAAAACAAAATCAATGTTAAATTATCCAAAGAGAAGAGAGAAAGAAAGAAAAGAAAAAACTAAAAGAAGCAATAAAAGAAACAGGGAGAAAAGAAAAGTAATAATATTGAAAGGGTAAAACAACAAGATAATAATTAATTGGCATGATAATTTTGTCTGTACAGAAGGTCCCTCATCAAACCAGACATCTCAAACATGAGTAAAAAAAAAATTAAGAGATCTGTCCAGAGAGTTCCAGAGTTGGGGACCATGGAATTTGATGAATTTTTTATGTCTGGAGGTACGACACAGAAGTAACTGAAAGTTCATCTGACTTCTTGTTGAATTGGAATGACTATCTGATGAAAGAAGTTTTGAAAAGAGCCTGGACTGTCTTGTTTGTGATGAATTTAAACAATAAACAATAGTTTGACAATCATTTAAATTCGCTAAATAAAGGTGCAGAAGGTGCTCGATTAGGACTGAGCCACGTGGTTTCTTTACCATAGTATATGTCATCGATTAGGAAAACTTGACTTTGAATCATCCAGTAAAATTGTTCAATGAAACTAGATTAAATGGATTTGTTTTATCAGTTTTACTTCGGAGTCCTGGGGAAGTTTTTTCCTCTTTAAAAGAACATAAATCCAAGTAATTTCCACCCCATCTCAAACTTCACTTTTCTTTCCAAAACACTGGAATGTGCCATTGCTCTTCAGCTCAAAACCTACCTCAGCTCCAACAATCTGTTTGAAGAATTTCAGTCCGGATTCCAGAGTCACCAACAATCTCCTTTCACTCTGGACATCTCAGCGTTCTCATTCCTTGACCTTACAGCTGCTTTTGAAACCATTAATCCATTAATCACACCTGGAATCAACTCTCCACATCACCGGCACCACTCTCTCCTGGATAAAGTCATCTCTCACAAACCAACAGCAATTCATCTACATCAACAGCAACACCTCTTCCACCGCTCCTCTCTCCCAAGATGTCCCCCAAGGTTCGGTGCTTGGTCACCTCCTCTTCATCCTCTTCATTCTCCCATTCAGTAACATCATACGTCCCCACGGCCTCTGTTTTCACATCCAGTTCTACATCTCTTCCAAAACCATTTCTGATGCAACCCACTCCCCCCCCCAAAATTCTGGATGCAAGACAACTACCTTCAGCTTAACTATGACAAATCAGATCTGACAATCATTGGTCTTAAATCTCGCACCAAAACCACCCACAACTTCCGACTCAACCTGAGAAACTCTTCTCTGATCCCCTGCACACACACAAGTAACCTTGTACTCATTCCCAACAGCCACCTCACCTTCGTACATCACCCAAACCAAAGTAACAAAATCTGCCTTTCCCCACCTCAAAAATATTGCCCATCTCCGCCCATCACCATCCTTCCCTACAGCTGAAATACTTATCATATCCAAACTCGTCTACTACAACAGCATTCTGTACGGTTCATCTTAAAAAGTCCTCAATAAACTTCAGCATATCCAGAACTCTGCTGCCGGTCTGCTCTCTCTCTCACACACACACACACACACACACACACTCACAGAATGCATCACCCCTGTCCTCCAGAACCTCCACTGGCTCCCCATCAAACAACACATTCACTACAAAGTCCTCCTGATCCACAAAGCACTCCATTGCCAGGCCCCTTCCTATCTATCCAACCTGCTGCATTATCACACTCCCTCTCGCAGACTCTGTTCCTCTGACACCAATCTCCTCTCTTTTCCACCACAAACAAAGCACTGGACCTGGGGTGACCAAGCATTTTCTGTCGCTGCCACCACCCTCTGGAACTCCCTGCCAAAAACTCATTCGCGACCGTACAGACCTGTCCACCTTCAAAAAACTCAAAAAACCCCATCTATTCAGAACAGATTCTAATGCATAACTAATTTAATAGCTACTTTGTGTTCTACTTTTTGCAAAGCATCTTTGAGCATTTGGAAAAGCGCTCTACAAATAAAATGTATTATCATTATTATTATTATTATTATTATTATTATTATTATTTGTATAAATCCAAGGCTATTTGCACATGTTTTTATAAATTTAATGCAGAACAAAAAACAGTCAGCTGGTTGACAACATTGTTTGCCCTCTGTGTTTGCTTGAAGTCACATTAAATCACACAAGCTTCTACAAGATCTCATAAAATCTTTACCACAATGTTAAGTATGTGGTGTAGTAATCTAATGGAACCGTTTAATGTTTGCATTGGTCTGAACTATCTTTACGTCTATGATCTCCAATAATTTTAAAATCAGTTAAGATCTGAAAGTTGCCTCTGGTGTGGCTGGCCTTAGAAGTTTCTCTCCATCTTAATTCCCTCCTTCTATTGTTATCTTACATCTTCACATATATCTTTGTCTGAATGAAGCAGACTTTATTTGTCTAGCTCACGAAAAAGACAACTCTCAAAATGTCAATTCTTTAAAAGAGAATCTTGCTGCTGTGACTTTAGGGTCAATAAGTATCAAGGGAGAGGATTCTGGGAAAATGGTCCCACGGACCCCCACCCCACTGCTCTAAGTGGAGTATGCAGAGGCGTAAAAAGTTCAATTTTACGCTTCAAGAAAGAGGGAGGAAAAAATGTCAAGAGACAAAGACTTGTGCAATTTATGAGTAAGTGTTGCAGAAGGAGTAAGAGCAATGAGAGAGTCAATGTGAGGAGATAATAAAAAATGGGTAACGGAGAGAGAAAGACATAGTAGGTCAACAAAAGGAGTGTGTAAACCGAGTCTCTTCTCACACAGGATGTCAAAAGGAAGGATTCTTACCGTTAATATGGGGAAATGGGTGTGATTAGATTTCCAATGTAGGCAAGGAGTACCGGTACATTTCAAAAACCACAATAAGAGGGAGAGAGAGGGAGAGAATGGAGGAGTGAGGGAGAAAGAGGATACAGGGATGAATGTGAGGAACTGATTCAGGGTTTTCAATTACCCTGCCAGTCAGAGTAATTCAGAGCACCATGCAGATTAGATTTATTCATGTAGTCATCAGAGGCTGTAGTCATCAGAGGCAGCACTCATAGAGCCATTACAGAAATATGCATGGATGGTATGGATGGTATGCATTTATGAAAGCCAGTCGCAGCTATCACACGTTTCTTTAAGAGGTATATGGATATATGTGAGTGTCTTTGTCTGTGCCACAGAGTTCATATGACAGGCAAGGAAAGGCTGTACCCTTTACAGAGATTCAAGATAGTGTTGTTTTATGCCTAAAAAGTGAGAAACAACAGCCTGCAGAGATCTGTGCCCTTTATGCAAAAGAGCAGATGTGGATGCTCTTTCAGCAAACTTAAGACCTTTCATTTTTAAGTACATCACAGGAAAGTAGGTTTCAGGTCCCTTCCTCTGAAGAAAGCCAAAGTAAAAAGTCAGCTTCTATGTGATTTACTGTCTATTTCACATTTGTTATAACAAAGAAGGAGGATCCATGCAGACTGTGAATATTTATCAAACATAAGATCAATAACGCAAAGGGTGACACTGAAACTTACTTAAAAAAAAATCAGATTCCGTATTTACCATTTTTTTTGGACCAATATTGCAATTTAGCATTTGATTTTTTTTTTTTATTATTCTTTTAATTTTATTTTTTTTTTTTCATCCCCACTCGCACTTTTCTCGTTCTTCTTCAAAGATTTTTGGCCTTTGGCAAACCAGCTGACAGGTGTATTACCAACACCTACGGCATGCAAGGCAAGGCAAGGCATGTTTATTTGTAGAGCACAATTCATACACAAGGCAATTCAAAGTGCTTTACAGTAACAAAAAATCACAACATCAGGAAAAAAAAGAAATAGAATAAAATAAAATAAAAACATTCCATAAAACATTAAAATAAACAATTTAAAAAAAATCAAAAATGAGGAGTACAGATAAAATACTTTCAGTTGTGTGCAAAGCTAAACAGAACTTTTTTCAGCCTGGATTTAAACATTGTCAGAGTTGAGGTCTGTCTCACATCTACTGGAAAACTGTTCCTGATTTTAGGAGCATAAAACTGAAACATAGCCTCATGCATGTCATGTAAGGTTTCCCCTGTGTACATGAAACTTTTTTTTTTAATCACAGCATTTCCAATTCAAAAATTACCTTTTATTACATTGCCATATCGGTTAAAATGTGATTAAGTGTTCAGCCCTACAGCACAGGTGAAATTAATTAGGGTAATCAAAGTGGAGGGAAACACATAAAGACAGGAAGCACAACTGAACCAGACACACAGGGAGCAAGAACTGAAAAATGAAACAGAAAATACACACATACACACACACACACACACACACACAGTGTAGCACACAACACGTGACATGGATCACATGTCTCTCATCTCTCCTTATGAAAAATTACCTCACAGCAGTCCACTGCTGGGGAGAAATAATGACCATTAAACCATTAAATGTGAAAGAAAATGTGAAATGTGCTGCTGCATGCAGAAAATCTGTGATGGTAAATTATAAAGGAAGTGATGCAAAAACAGGAAGGATGTTGACAGATTTTTTTTTATCATTATTTTATTCTAAGTGTACCTTTATGACAGATTAGATGGTACATAAGCATACAGTGAAAAAGAAAAAGAAATTAACTGCAGAGAAATTCCACAGTTGAATGAGAGATGCTGCTGTAGAGGGTACTCAGGGTTCCCCTTATTATTTTATTTCAAAGTCTTCCCAGGTCTTCTTGTTTTCTCTCACCATCTTTAACAATTTAGGGATTCTGCAGCAGCGAATGGCTTTTTCATATCCTGTCTTAAAAGAGTGTCCATCAAAAGTACAAAAGAAAATCAAGTCTCATTTTACTTGAAATATTTTTCATTTGAAACCTGCTAACAGCTGGTGAATGGTTCAAAACTGGGACAGCTTTTGCTTCCACTCCGAAGAGTAGTGTAAAAATAGTGTTTGCTCTGTTCTTTTTTTGATGTCCTATAAATTATAAAATACACTTTATCTCTTTGCGACAGAGATTTGAAGTATAAATGAGTACTTTAAAATCCACACTTTGAGACACACTGGTGTTGTAGAAACAGTCTGTTTTGTTTTTCGATTCATAACTCAATATCAATTGAATCAATGATGCATGGATTTTCCTGCATGGCGATTCCTGTGCAGTTTCTGTGTAGCTGTTGAGATCTTCATAGTAGGAGTGGGAGATAAAATTGTTTCATGTAAGAATTGGGATTTTTTTTGTTTTCCAATTTCAAAAGTGTTTTTTTTTTTTTTTTTCAAAATTGAAATCCCTCATTTTAGTCTTTGTTTCTATGCGGGGTTAAAAAAACTTTACCGCTTTTCCCCAGCAGAGGGTGAAATGTTTTTCTTTGACAATCGAGTAACATGACGTCAGATCCCCCAAATTCTTCTTAAAAAATGACTCACATGTGATGTTCATTTTTGGGGGAAACATGGCTCCTGATAGTCTGTAGACATCATAATTTAGCTAAACGTTCTCATTCCAAAACATGCAGAAGCTTTCAACAGCAAAACGGAGGAGGTCCAAAGCCAAAATCATCAGAAATCAGCACTCGCAGCAGGGACAGCACCCTATTTCTGACATGCTGTTATTTAAGAAGAGAGCTCTTACATTCATTCAAACAGGTTGTATAACAGACAATATAACACATAAAGATCAGTTCACTGTCTTAGAAGATTCTGGCCTCTCCTCTTCATGTACAACACATTAGTCATCCTGTAAGCGAGACACTGCAATCACAACTGAGACACTGTGACTGTATCTTTTTCCATTTATATCACCTTACACAGGTTGACTGGTCAAACTGTGTAAACTTATACCTGCTTCCACCCATGCGCAAAATTATTGTTTATTACTTTTAGCACAGAGTCGGACATAAGATGACTTCCAGGCACACAACCAGCTGGTGCACTTGGCCCCCATAAAGCCTCATGTTCTGCTGCTCTGTGGCCACTTCCTGCAATAATTAGCCACATGGTTGTCTCACGTTGATGACATCAGTGTTGTTCTGGCAAAATAAATTAATGTGATTTTCTCAGACAGCTAAAGTGTCTGTTTACCCAGGCAGCAGCAATCTGCTCCTAATGTGATCCGAATATAAGTGTGTGTATGTGTGAGTGTGTTTGAGTGAGAAAAGCATGCGTCACTAACCACCCCGGGTCAATGTTGATTAAATAAACAAGTGTGTTTATAGAGCAGACCTTTTCTCAACACGCAGGCATCAAACACACACGTACATGTACACGCACTCCTAGTGCATCCATCAATGAGCTACAATGTCACACCATTTGTTTTGTTTGTTTTTTCACTTTTGATGCAGGATCAAATAATTTTGTCTCTTTCTACTCGGAAAAACGTTAATTAAATTTTGGCTATCGGCTAAGGGTTTTTTTTGTTGTAACAGAGATGAATTTTATTCACATAAGGAACCTACCAGAACCATAGACTGTATAAAATATGAACACAGTATCTGTGACATCACACATTTGTTTCAGATATGGGGTTTGAAGCTTATCATCAACAGCAGCCATATTGGAAATGCTGATCTCAACCTGGCTTTGTTTGAGTTTAAATAAGCCTAAGAGGCGGGTGTTTTGCCTCTTTGTAGACAGCTAATGTGTGCTCATCTGTAAGTCAAGTCAGCTGGGACCTTACATGTGTATAACTTGTAAGTTTAATAGATTCCATAATAACAAGTTCAGAAAGAGAAAAATAAAATAAAATACAATTCCATTATCAGTAATTCAGACAAAACATTTTTTAACAGGCTGTTTATTTTTGTAAAAATCAGATTTTTTGTGTATATGGTTTCCAGCGGACTCTCAAAAACTGCAGGGTTTTTTTCCCTCATGCTTTTAGACCATAACTTGCCACTAAGAAGTAGAGCAAGATCCCTCCACTGGATCCTTAAGATTAACCACTAAGCATCCAAACTATCCATACCAGGGTCCAAATAACAATGTAAGTTCTTTCCTTTCCATCCCCAGCTGTGAAATTTTACTAAGAAAAGTAGAGCTTAGTCAGGGCACTGGAGAACTGATTCCAGATGCCTTTAAGTTTTTATCCTTATTGGTTTTCTTTTAATACTTCCCTTTTAGCTCTGTGTGCCTTGAAAAATAATGACATCACACATCCCGAGTGGCAATCAACGCAAACAACAACAAAGGAGTTGAGGAAGCAGTTGGCTGTATGATTTTGAAGAATGGAGGAAACACCAGCAACATGGGCAAACAGTTGTTGACACAGCATGAAATGAAATAAAAAGACTGTTTGATGCTCTGCGTCGCTATCTTGGGTTTAAAAATTGACTTTGTTATATAGTTGTTGTCTTTCAGCTGAATGCATCAGTGGTTTTCACTTACTACAGCCTTTTGGTTACAACACAATATGCTATCCTTGATAACATTATATCAAAGCATGAAGACTACAGGAAACAAAGCCAGTAAATTGAAATGTTGCATTATCCCTTTAAATCACTGTACAACAAAGTACTAACAGTCATTGATAACACAGAAAACAATTACCTGGCTTCACCTGGCAAGGGACAGGTATTACTGTTTACTCACTGCCCATGATAAAATAGTCAAAATACAATTGGACAATCATAATTACAACAGAGTTAAAAACATTTGAATAATACTAAACGCAGCGTACCTTCTGAACTTCCTGCATGCACACACACACACACACACACACACACACACACACACACACACGATGAGCGTGTGATGACACACCCGACAACAAACCCCAGAACATGAATACACAAATCAAGCACCAAGGACCACTTACAGATAATATCAACAGATAATACACAAGACATAACAAGATTCTTTTCCTGCATGTATGGAATAGAAACTCATAGGTTTAAGACAGAAATGATCACCTTAGTTGGACTTGAAAGACTCTGCCTTACCCTGTTTGCATATGGAAGTTAATAGCTTATGTAACACAGTAAATTTATAATTAATTAATTTAGATAGTCTGATCATGGTGTTCTGATCCTCCTACTCAGCTGCTGGGTCAGAAGACGCACTGATACTTATCATTCTGAGAGGTCAGGTGTAACAATAGAGACAGTGGCGTAAACCGTTGTGACACTGCTTCATACTCATTTATACATTAATTAAATTATAATTCATTTATTCAGCTCCCTGTCTTTCTCTATCTCTCTTTCCTCCAGTAAGTAGTTTATTATGGGCATCGTCGCTTTAAGTACAAAACCAATTAGAGCGAATCTCATCTTTTATTATCCAGTCATCCCCCTGTTGTCAGATTTGGAAATCTCAGTCCCTCCAGGAAGTTGTGATGCTGCGATTGCAACAATTAATGCCAATTCAATCAATCCCTGTGAATTCAGGGCGACCTTGCAATTTTGTCCAATCACCACAACTTATTTGCAAATTTGACCATTCATAATAGTTTCACCCACCAAATGTTTTAAGCATCACCCAGCAACAAGTCTTTTGCCGAGTGATGCTTAAAAAAAACTAAAATCTGTAAGAACATCTCTCAACAAACAAGGTAAATATGTGGCAGGTGATTAACATGAAAGGGTATAAAGATGATTCTAGAGAGGGTGAGTGTCTATTGTTACTCTGTGAGAGACCGAGTGAGCAAACAGTTCAGCAAATTTCAGAATGGTGTTCCTTTTGCAAAAAAATGTGGTTCTTTAATCATCTTCAGCACATGATATCATTTAAAGTTTTAGAGAATCTGGAGAAATGTTTGTACAAGACCCAAAACCATTATTGGATGGGTGTGGCCATTGGGCAACCCTGCATTAAAAAACAGATATGGCTTTTTGGTGGAAATCAATGGATGTGCTCAAAATCACTCCCACAATTAAGTTGGAAACTGTATTTAAACATGATCTAGATATGGCACTGTTTTAGAGCAACACATGCTACCACAGAGTTAAAGCCTTTCGTGTGCCTTATATAGTTCAGCAATGCAACGAAAAATCAATTCAGCAAGGTTTAATATTGTCTATTTATTGTCTTGCATTTCACACTACCTCACAACTTTTGAGAAATCAGGGTTATATATAAAAAAAATCAAATGAGGTTTAATTTCCAAGGCAACTGCATATTTGTCCCTTTTTTTGGTCAAATGAGTCATTGCTCACACTACACAGTACTACCACATGAAGTCTCTCCAGGAAAAACTATATTTCCACATTTATCCACTCCCTGTAGAGTTAGTATGCTAAGTGGGGCTATCACATTGAATTTCTCTCCATTACATAACCATTAATTCCATATTTATGCAAAAAATATTGAAGAGGTTTGAATTACTATTCAGGCAATACTAGTAATGATCAAACTGAGATACACTGAGTGTTATGTATCAGCTCTTTTACTGTAAGCTTGTGTGTGCGTGTGTGTGTGTGTGTGTGTGTGTGTGTGTGTGTGTGTGTGTGTGTGTGTTTGTGTGTGTGTGTGTTTGGCGGTCAGGAGTGAGCAGGGGAGAGTGAATGATGTGACATTCCTTACGCAATCACTCACGATGTACCTCAGCCAACCCTAATGAATAAATAACAGAGAGATCAAATAGAGGAGTCCACAAAGAATATATACATAATAGATGCACTAGCTTATATATATATATATATATATATATATATATATATATATATATATATATATATATATATATATATATATATATATATATATATATATATATATATATATATATATAAAACCTCTTTTCTTTATGTGAATTTCTTCCAATTTTTGAAGCTGCCACAAGAGACCATCCATTAAGTATTATACATGACCTCTGTTCTCTTTGAATGATATACAACTGAGTGCATAACTAAAGTATGTCAGTGCGTTAGTCCCTTGAACTTTCTAATTAGATTATAATGCATAATTCCCTTCTATCTATTCTTCTAGCTATCTATATATGGTAGGAGACCTCAAAAACTAAAGCCGACACTGCATGCAATGACGCATCCGGCATGTCATTCATTAATCAAAACACAACAACATACCAGGCCTATCTGTGTTTGTATGATGCTGTAGCTAAAAAGACACTCAAACTGGCGGTCAGCACGTCATTTGTGTTAGCATCGGTCTTCTCGTGTTGCTCATCCTGTCAAACATGAATGTAAACATGAATGTAAACATGCGGCTGAACGTACTCCCTGTGGTGACGAGCTCAGATCTGAGGAGAGATGGGAGGTTACCAGAGGAGCCATCACTGAGCATAAACAGCCTCCAGTGTTGTCGTTGCTATCCATCTGTTTATAAATATATATAAAAACCAAAATATGTGTCCAGAGGTGAAGGTATTTATGTTCTAATTAAATTTTCCAGTTCAAGAACAACAACCCTATTTTGGTCACTGTATTTAAGTGACCAAACATTTGTTCATTTATCTCCTTTGTCTTCAGACCATATAATACACATGAGATACAGACATAATCCTTGCAAAAAACAATGTTAATATTCAATGAATCTTTTGCAAATGGCTTTAGATCATCACTGAATAACATTTTGATGAAAAACAAAACCAGTACACATTCCTGAAGTGTTCATTTATCTGCCTCAAGACAAACGTACGCCTTGGTAAGAGTCATGTCCACACGACAGTGGGTGCAAGGGCTCATGGGAAATGCAGTCTTTATCCTGGAAAAACACTAGCTTTTCTAGAGAGTCCCCACAGTGCTTTCAAGGACTTACTGAATTAAGTGGATCACACCTGTGGTTGTAAACACAGAGAAGGTACTCCATCAATCAGAAACATTTAGAAGTGCAGGCCCCAAACTTTTATTTCGTTTGGAAAGTATTCCCTGAGCTTCACTACCCTGGAACTAAATATTGACTCTGATTCCCACTGTTCAAAATCACCTTTTGATGAAAAAAAAAAAAAAACATTGCTTAACATGCCTTGCTGACATTGTAAGTAGAACAATACAACCCTGAGTGGTCTCATAAAAACCACCGGCATGTGTGCAATTTGCCGGTATGTGGAGGATATGCCAAGTACACTACAGCTGCATGATAGCAAAGGTATTGTTTAATGTCAGGCATGTCTGTTCTCCTTTGTGCATCATGCGTCAATCTGCTTTCACATAATCGTCCTTGGCTGCATTCATTGCCTTCAACTCCACATCCAAGAAATGACAGTATGCCACAGTAAACAGTGTTTGTGACAAAATGTCCCTGTGTTGTTGTTCCTGGGGGCTGGTGGCTCTGCTGTTCCTACGTTAAGTCATATAGAGTATTACTATGAAAGTTGCTCAATGGTTTTAGGTTATTCAGTCTCAGCTTGGAATGTGGAAAACATGCATTTACTGTTAACATTAGCTTAAGCCATTTTTCTCCTGTAAGTCAAATGCTTCCTTTAAGTTACCACCAGAACCACACGAGTACCCGCTTATAAATTAATGCAACATTCACTTCAGAAACGTGTCTCTGAGCACATACAGAGGATTTCGGGTAAAGGCTGGTCCCTTATAGAAATAGCTCGTTGATTAGGGGTCAGAGCTTTGCACCAAGCGGTTAAGTATGGTTTGTCTAGGTACAGCCGTAGACTGTATAAAATATGGACGTAGTCTCCGCGACGTAACCCATCTGTTCCTGCTATAGGGCGCCCGTCAGTCACGTGAACTGAGCTCAGCTTCTGATTGTACACACTTGTTTTTGGTACCCTTCTGTTGCAGTGCCAGACATACTGATCAACCCCAAGAAGGCGGAGCTAGAAACACTACGGTCCAATGATTGGTTGAAAGAATCGTCACTTTTTGTGCAACGGTGGAAACATGACAAACACAAAGAAGATGAATTGCTGGATGTCTTCCATCATTGCTCTCTGTTAATGTGTTTTTCTTCTTCATTAAATTTATTAGCAGGATACACTGTGTCGCGCTGCTATGCCATCAAGCTTTTATGTAGCTGACACGGCTATTGGCATCCAGTTTACACAACACCCACCATGAAGGGCATGGTTGGCTGTGGAAATGCAAACAGGATCAGGCTTTAACGATCCAACCTGTACCATACTGTATTGATCCATATTGGACCATTTGGTGGAATCGGGGCTTTAGAGTCCTCCGAGGCTATGCAGCCTTGGAGGACAGTGAGGCTGACAGAGACTTGCTTCTTTGTAGAACCCCTCTTTGTATGTTTACTCATTAAAAAAGGCTTACCAGTAAGAACTTGAGCTCACCATAGTGATTGTGTCAAGAGAAGAAGTTAGTGGAAAAAGACATCAGCTTTCTGAGCCAGTTTTTATGTTTGAAGACAAGGACTCTGAATCAATATCTTTCTTTTGTTCCCATCCCTGCGCAGCAGCCCATATTGAATCTGTGTGCATGATATCAATACACAAGAGAGGTCTTATTTTTTGAGATACTACAGGCAGGATAACATTGAATACCATATCTTAAAGAGTGAGAGAAAACCACCAAAGTGGGTGACAGGACACTGAAGAAGAGAAGGGGCTCTCCTCCGTAGAAATTGAGTTCAAAGACAAGCACCGACAGTTTCTGTGAGAGGGACAAGTGCAAAGAGAGGGATCCCAGTGCATAATGGGATTCAGGGAGGATGAAGAGAGAGGAACAGGCTTCAGCAAAAGCCAATCACATCAGCCCCTTTCTTGTCCTCTTTCAAAGAACAAAACAATTTTCAAATAGTCTGGGAAGAGTCCAGGTCAGCTTCTCTATGGAGAAACCTAACACGAAGGCTCAGAGCATTGTGTTGAATACAAAATATATGTGCCCTGAATGCATCACCTGAATGCAGAAAGATACAGGAGTTAGGAGCATGACAGTTTTATGTTTTTATTCTATTTGAGTTTGCAGATTTTTTTTTGTGTGTATGTGTGTGTGGGGGGGTCATCTGAAAACTAAGGAAATCAGATCATCAGCTCCTTAACTACAGAACAGCTTCAAATGTAGTAATTTAGCAACCACTGATGATCTTCTAATTAACTACTTAATTGGAAGCACCTGCAAAGGCTATTTTCAAGCAGTTTTTAAAGAAGCTCATTATTCACAGAGTTCTGTATCCATGAATATTACTAGAAAGTTGAGTAGAAGGAAAAGGTGGTGTGGGAAAAGATGCACAAGCAAGATGATCAACTACAGCCTTGAGAGGACTGTAAAAAAAAAAACAGGTTGCAGAATTTGGAAAAGCTTCACACGGACTGGACTGATACTGGAGTCAGTACACCCAGAGCCACCACACAGTCATAAGAATAAGGCTATAACTTTCGCATCCCTCTTGTCAGACCACTCCTGAACCAAACACATTAAAAAAAAATATTTTTGCTTTACATTTGTGACTCAAGCACCCAGAGTCTGGAGGAAGAGAGGAGAAGCACGGAATCTAAGCGTCTTGAAGTCCAGTGTTAAGTTTCCAGAGTCAGTGATGGTTGGAGGTGTCGTGTCATCTGCTGCTGTTAGAACAAAGATGTTTGCCAAGAAATTTAAGAGCACTTCATGCTTCGTTCTGCTGACAAGCTTTATGGAGATGCTGATTTTATTTTCTAGTAGGACTTGGCACTTGTCCACACTGCCAAGAGTACCAAAAGCTGGAAAATGACCATGGTATTACTGAGCTTAATCGACCAACAAACTTGCCTGACCTGAAGTTCAGTTAAAGAGATTGCTCACAATGATAGGGATAAAGCCTGATATCTGATAGTGTGCAGAACGGCTGCTGAAGTCTATTGTGTCTTTACAGTATATGAGTTTTTGATTTTGAGATTTGAGACGTTTTAAATTGAACTACAGAAATAAGTGCACCATTTTCTGATTCAATGCGATGCACCTGTTCCTATAGCATGCCACCTAAAAGGAGTTGCCAGTGAATAGAACTGATGTTATCACAGTTATATTAAACCCAACGCAGCAGTGATGAAGTCCCAATCAATGCATGTTCCCTTGATTTATGTTTACATAACTTAATGAGAGGTGACCCCTGTAGGTATGTCATCAATCCCATGTGTGCCATCAATACCTGTCCATAGTAGCCACTGTGAGACACTTTAAACAAACTAGTGATGACTGCAGGGCCACATTCAGCCCCTGAAGGCGCATTACACAGACTCTGCAGATGATAAATGAAGCAGAAACAGAAGCAGAAACAGACCATCCTACATGCACATTTCAGAAAAGACCAACTTGTTTGATGAGATTAGACAAAATATTGCCCTTGTTTCAGATGAAAACAACCCACTGCCATGTCATAATCCCAAGAAAGCATTCTGCAATCATTATAGTTAACAAAATTATATAAACAATGGCACGCTTCTCTTTGACACTATAATGGACAGAAAAGGAGGGAAAACAAGCTCAGCTGTCGATGTCAACAGTTTCAAATGATAGCACATTTAACACAATCGCAGGATCCTGATGGCTCCACATACCTTTTAGAAATAGGCTACAACTTTTTTAATCAGTCTTTGAACTCATCATACAAACACATCACCATAACAGAAATGATAAATCTGGCCACATGTGAAACTGGTTTTTGGGACACAGATTAAATCAGGGAACAGGTGAAAATTGACAGCAAAGAAGAGCAAGCTATTTCAAGTTGTCTTCGTATCTTCACTATGATAAAACACACAGCAACACAATGTGGGAGCATAAAGTTAAAACAGTAAGACTTTGGTACGGTGTAAGGAAAAATGGTTGCTGTCTGCTGATAGCAGCTATCACGTTGTGGATTCAAATCAGCTAACTTCTCTGAAGTCTGCGCTCTCTGGAGTAAAACGCCGGGCAGGTCACAGGGAAAGGAAAACAGTGCACTTCCCACATTCACAGAAAGTTGCCAAACAGCAGCTCATTGAAGCCTAAAGAGCGAAGAGGTAACCGACAGAAGGAGAAACAGATAACGTAACAAGACTCGCTCTCACCTCAGCGTGCAGACCTCCTCTCGCGCCCCTGGTTCCCCCACACAGCCCGCTGCTCATCTCCTGGCCCGGCCCATCGCTCACGTTAAGTCCACAGAGCTCAGTCGACACTCGTGACCGTGTCCGAAGACAGAGGCACAAACGCAAGACAGGACAAAAAAGCTTAAAAAACAAAAAAGAAGAAAAAAAAAAAAGTAGTCTAAATTAAGTCTAAAGAAAATGAGTAAGACTCTTCATATTAGCTCTTGTCCAGATCAGCTCTCACTTTTTATTTTGTTTGTTTTTATTTGTATTTCTGTATATTTCAAAAAATCACTTTTCTGACTCCTGTGTCGCTCCAGTTACAGTGGACTCAAGTGAGCCGGTCTGACTGAGACTGAACGCACCTCTATCGATGCTCTGTGCTCTCAGCCGGCGTTCCTGTAAAGTTAGTTTAAGACAGAGGATAACTTCCGGTGAAAAGTTTCAAAATAATTCTAGAAGAAGACCAACCACCCAATTAAAGCGCTTCAAATTCAGTTAGTAGTTTCAGTCCGTTACAAGTCCTTCTCTTGTCACAGCAGTGTATGAATATAGCTGCTGTTTGCACTGTTCCCATCCACCTATCATCTCTCTCTCTCTCTCTCTCTCTCTCTCTCTCTCTCTCTCTCTCTCTCTCTCTCTCCCTCTCTCTCTCTCTCTCTCTAGAAAATAGCCTAAATAAAGCCAGGTATGGAAACCCTAGAAAGACATCCAAACATTTTATTCTTTTAAAAGGAATTTATTATTATATTATTCATATGTATTGTTTATCAATGAAAAACAAACTGCTGTGTGTTCATGGGGTGACTATGGTCAGAAAGATTCAAGCTCCTAAAAAGAATTATGACTAGATTTAAAAAATGCATGGATGTGTACTATTTATGGCTCTTTAATTTTTTTTTTAATCATTATTATATTGATCTATTTATTTTTTTTAATTTATTTACTCATTTGTTTATTTATTGCTTAATCTTTTTTTTTTCAAAGACAGATGACTTCACTTGTGAAAATAGAGAAGAGTTTATGCCCTTTATGAATGATACTGTATACACCTGGCTGACAATGGCTGGTCCTGCAGGTGGTGCACTTAAACACTTGTGAATCCTCACAACTCCCTCCCCGGCCTTACAGCCCTTTGAATACACACAAACAGGTAACAGATACTATTAATGTTATAAATTCAGCAAACAGTTTAAAAAAAAAAGTCAAGATCTTCAAATACGTCGTACGACTGTGACTTATTTTGAAATGTATTTTTTCTGACATCCTGTGAACTCACATATGAACATGGCTAACTTAATACATCTAACTGTGTCTTATTAGTCTTACATGACTGCTTTGCACCGCATTGAGGAAGAAATGATCTTCCAACAGTCCAGTGGAGATTTGGTGGAGGTTTAGAGGAGGTGATCTTTGTGTAAGTTTTTACAACTTCATGGATTAAATCGATATGTTGTGCTATAATGCTCAAAAGCGGCGTCTGTGGGAAGGAGCACAGAGGTGGGAGGAGGATCATTAAAGGTGACCCTCCGGCAGGTGTGGGCTGCGGTTAGCAACAGGTAGGCAGGATCAGGGCAACAACGACAGGCAGAGAATCATAAGATAGACAGAGGGACTCCAAGACAGCACACAGGGTTCAGTGCTCATCATGGTGATTTTTCTGTATGTGGAGTGTGGATTTCATTAAGTCAGACCAGCTGAACAGCTTTTGATGCTTAGGTCATTCAAGTTATTAGGAATTAAAACGAAACGTAATATTGCAATTTTAGAAACAATTTAAAATAATTGTTGTGACATGACAGAGGAGCAGCACAGCTCTGTATGATGGGGGGCGGGGAGCTGGTTTGCCAACTTTTGACCTTATCAGAAGAAGAGTCAGTACTTGGTATGGATTTATTTCCTGTACTCTGTTTTTATATCGGTACTTCACATTTATTAACTGTAATTTTTATAATGAGTCATACTCATATTTTCATTCTGCTCTGCATCTCTAGAGTTGGTTTATACTTTTATGTCCTTTTTTCTTTTAAATAGTCATTTGTGTCCTTACACCATTTTGACCAAATAACAGTATCACTGCAGAGAATATATATATATATATATATATATATATATATATATATATATATATATATATATATATATATATATATATAATTTTTTTTTTCACTGTATTTGATAAGAAGATTTAGTGTAGGTTCAAGTAGCAGCTTTGGTACAGACATCCATAAAGAACTTGCCTCACTTTTATACATTTTTTTCTCCTTTGTTGTTATCGTGCAGTTAAGAAAAAAAACAGTGAATAAACAAGCAGACACTATGTATTGATTTAAAGATGATTTTACTAATTCAAAAATAATAATCGTATTTTCTGATTTTGAAACGCTCGTCCTGTTGCAGTTCAAGGTTGATCTCTCGGACTCAGCACTTCTGTGTTTGAACATCCCTCTCCAGTTTCTTCACATTTACCCCTCATATCATTTTCTTTTATCTGCCAGTGAGGTTTTAGCCATGACCCACAAATCCAAAGTGTGTGTTCTTCAGATAAAGAAAGTTACGTTAAAAACAAACACACCATGGTGTGCTATACTGTCAAGAGGGAGCAGTGAAGTCATAAAACTTGTTTATGTGTTGGACTCCCTACCACAGTCCGATTCGACATCTCTAATCAGTCTGTCTTGACATTCAGAGTTATCCACCTGTTTCTCCAGAAGCCTATGGGCGTTGACTTCCGGTTATCGACTTCCGGTTGCCTTGCAACGATATGGCTAACTGCAGCCAGCAAGCTGGCTCAAAACCACACGCGTGAAATCATTAATGCTAGACAGGGCTCAGTGTTAACTTTTTAAAATACCCAAACTATGACTCCACCAACAATTTTTGTTCATTTTGTTGCTTTTTTGCATTTGAAAGCCGGTTATTGGAGCGAGTATGACAGCTAGGCTAACGTCATCAGCTTTGTGGTCTCCATGGTGATGTAAACGGAATGTTCAACCAGAAGAGCAAAACCGACAACTACTATGATCTATGAGTAGTCAGGAAAAAGGTGGATACATCTCATAACAATGAGGTTTTGACCAATCAGAATCAAGTATTTAACATGGTAAGAAAGACTCCACATGTGGTAAACAGATGGTAAGAGAAAGAGTTAAACAACTGTGGAGATTTCATTTTAGGCAGATTCAAATAATGCTTTAATTTGAGCTGATAAATGATTAGTTGGAACAGTCTGTGTTTTATTGGTATACATGTATCAGAGGGTTTTTTTTTGCCTCTGTCCTGGACTCTTTTCCTTTTTGTCATTAACATAATGGATACACAACAGCCTTTGTTCTGACTGAAAATGATAAAACAAGATTGAGTTAGTCAGGCAGGTTTAATCACTCACGGTGATAATGGCTGTGTTCTGTAATCTTCAGTGTCCGAGCCCTGATGCTGCTGCTGCTGTGCTGCTTCCTGGTGAAGCAGGATCCTTTTAAAACTCTGGGCACATTCACTGTCAATGATCTCCAATAACAACTCAAAATGTCACATACACAGCTATACCATTATACCATGCTTGTTGATGCCTCCTCATGACCTTCAGAGTAAAGTGAGATTGTCAGTAGTAGGACATGGATAAAGAAACAATGCTGGATGTCCAAGCTAAATGTGTGCAAATTTCCGAACTACTATATATTTTTTTTAATTATTTATTTATTTATTTATTTCGGTCACGTCAGCACACATACAACATCACACATTGTCAATAGTTGAACAATTTGTACATGTCCGAAAGGGAAGACGGGAGAAGCAGAGCTTATCTAGTCCCGTCCCCTTCACCAATATTTAATATTTTGTCTCCTCTTTTCCACATATCATCAGATTATCATAAATTTGTATTACATTTGCAGAATTTGACATATTTCTTGGTTTCCAGTTCTTTGTTCCGCTTAAGGCCGCATCCAGTCCCTTGATCCACATAAGGCATGGTTCATGAGTGTTTTTATTTTAATTTAGTTAGTGATGTTGGGGTGGTGTGTTTGCGCTGCATTTCTTTCTTTTTTTTCCCAGGTTTTTAGACGTGTTAGCCTCGTGACTCTCCGTCACTCTCCTCTTCATCCGGGCGTGCTCCTGCATTGTCGTCCCGGGTTTTGCTGCAGATTCCAGCCGTGCGGGTGTTTCCGCACGACTGTCCATTTAGCATGGACATCCAAATTCTAACCTTAAATCCATGTTAAAAATATGGCAAAGCATTACATATTCTTCAAACTAAATATCAGTGCCTGTGTTCAGTCTTGATTTTCAGCAGTGATAGCAGTGTCCATGCTCAGCACTCGCCATAAAAACCAAGACGCTTTTACTCCACTGGTAAGATTGGTGGAAGTAATTTTAGCGAGCAAGAGTTTGTTCGCTTAACTTTGACATAATTTGAAGTCATGTCAGTAATGCTGGAGCAGGATTGGAAAAAGACACATTTTTATGTTATATAACTTTAGAGGGAGAAACTCCCCAACCAGGGCTTTGCTTAGCACCTGGCTCTGACCAGGACTTAATGTTCTCCTCTGCTCTTCCATCGCAGAAGAAATAAACTGTGCCTGTTTATCATTCAGGAAATACCATACCATACCTTTTTTTTTTAACTCAAGTAAATATTTAATCAGGAATAACTGGACCAAGTCTTGATAGAACTATGTTTTCAGGAGGGTTTAAAATAAATGACTGACTCAACAGAGCAAATCTCCTCAGGTCAAGCTTTCCAGAGTTTTAAACCCTCGTTGTAAATGCTAATATAAAAAAGATCTGTATTTGGCTTTGGCAATGGCTATATCTGTACAACGGGGGGGGGGGGGGGGGGGGGGGGGGGTGATCATGGGAAATGCAGTATTCATCCTGGAAAACGTCATCCAAACAAGCCAAAAAAAAAAAGAAAGAAAAAAAAAACAGCATTTACAAAAACATATTTACAGCCTGATTCAAAAACGAATTGGCTTAGCCATTTTAAGCTTAGCTAAGTTTACTATCAGCACACACTGTACAGGGGTGAATTTTTTTTCTAACTCAGCAGTTTGGAAGATATCAAGATTAAGTGTTTGTCCAATCAGAAGAGCAGCTCATGTGACTGACAGCTTTGGTGCCCTGTAGCTGTTAGTAAGGAAGCTCAAAGCGCGCCTCTTGAGTCAGCGTTTCCAATATGGCCCCCACCAACTATTGGCTTCATTACTCTCTATCAGTAACAGACGGGTGACATTGCAGAAAATACATCCATCATACAGTTTATGGAATCAACACATGAGGGCTTCTCTCAGCGTCTATAGAAAATACAGACAGGTAATGTTAATCTGATGTTAAACTCTACTTCAAACTGTAGTGATGAATAAAGGAGAACCTAAAACAACTAAAAATAAGAGGAAGAACAGGGTTTTCTGATACATTTATTACCCTGTCCTATATTCAACATGAATGGAGCACCATTCTCTTCTTCTTTCCATACTCCTTCCTCCTCCTCCTCCTCCTCCTCAGTGTTTGATCTTGTAGGTGTATGACACGCTGGAACATAAAGAGAGGGATTGTGTCAGAGCGCCCACATGCTGAAAAAACAGCAAGACTCTTGGGGAAAATGATACCGGAGACTCTGTTTGTTATCTTTTCTCAACAACCCCATGACTTTCAGCTCTGGCTAATCGACTAGATATCCCAGGATGGCCAGCGAACGGGAGAAAGGATAATAGGATTACAAGAATGGAAGGTCAGGGTTGCCGGTAATACTATAAAATTTTTATTCTTTTTTTTTTTTTTCTCAAACAGGAAGTAGAAGGGATTAAATCTCAGTATAATCTGACAGTATTAATTTAATACAGGAAGTCCTCCACTTTAAAACTGATAGTAAAAACAAATTATATGTGATTAAATCTCCTGGCTTTGCAACTGCTTCTAAAAACAAACATCAATAGCTTACTATTCTTTTGAGCCGCTCATCTATTATTCATCCTATATTACCTCGCATGTTTAATTTTCTGCTGTTATTATTAATAAGAGCTCCTGTCCTTCGGGAGTTTCTTTTTTTCTTTTTTTTTTACATCATCAGCATAACTAGAACCCACTGTGTTGCTTAATTAGTCAATCAGATTTTCTGTATAATAAGCAGCATTATCTGATCATCAGTAATTGACTCTAATTTGATGTCTTAATGATATTAGAGGGGAAGGTCGAGGCTGCACTGTGAGGCACAGTGTTCCAGTGATTTTAACAATGATTTTCTACATGTTTCACATCAGTTTCTCCACTTAATTATTTGTGTAGATGGCTGTCAATGTGCAGATTTTATTCTGGGTCACTGCTTTATGGGACATCAAGGTAAATGGACAAATTGTCTCTGTATGTGTTCACAAACCTTTTGACTGTATGATTCTGCAGTAGGAGGTAGTTTGATGGTGTAATGGGAGGAAGACGATGGGTATGTACAGTGTGTTACCCAGCAGGGCTCAAAGTTAATCAGATAAAAATGTAAATCCATCAGTCAGGGTCGTTTCTTGCTAGATAGAGACCGAGCAAATGCACAGGGCCCCCAAGTCAGTAGGGGGTCCCAAAACTGCATGTTCAACCTCACCTGAAGTGCACCAAAAAAATACATCATGTCTTTATCAGCAGTTATTGCATCGTGTTTACTACTTTCCTTACATGCTTAAAAAAATAAAAGTTGGATGCAAATACAAAAAGCTGCCAAAAAAAGAAAGAAATGGACAATGACAAATGGTCGGAGGATGTGGGGTGAATGGGTGAGGGTTTTTTTTTTTATCATTTGAAAATAAACATGAATAATGTTTAAAAATCTAAGTTTATTTATTTATGTTTATTTAAAGTTTGCTGGCATGGATATGCACTTTCATAGAGCCTTAGCGTTTGCTTTATTAAAGCCAGCTGTAGTAAATTAAACATGTAAAAGGACTGTGCTGCCCTGATTGACTGACTAGGGGCCCCAAAACTGCATCTTGCACATAACGCCAGAAACGGCCCTGCCAGCAGTTTAAGAGGAGCTGAGAAGGACGGCTTAAACTTGATCAATAAACCCCTTTGTTTTCATGGAGCTGATAGCCTACAGATAAATACCTTGTATTTTGTTTCATTTTTCACTCTGGTGTAATTTATTTTTTCAATTTATGTGAAACGTGTGTTTCGGATTTCAAATCATTAGTGGAAACCCGTATAAGTCCTCTTGCTGTTTTTTTTTTTTTTACCTGTTGATCCAGCTTTAAATGAGTGAAAATTGATTGAGTGACAGAGATGGGTGAACAGGAGAAGAACTGAAAAACACACAAGTCGAAGCTCTCTCTCTAAGCGCATTCTTATCTGCAGACCCCTCTTCCCCTGTTCAGAAAAATAAATACTCCCGATCGAAAACTCTTCCTGGCATGAAAGGATGTTGTTTTTGAATCAATGCTTGGAGATATTGTCGTGCCAGAATTACTGCTGTTCCAAAGAAGGAAAAAATGTGTTTGCTTTCTATGTAAAGCAGCTGATTGCGACACAAAACAGTCGTGAACATGGATCAGCACACACGTGTATGCAAATATTCTGTGCTTGTCTTCTCCAGCTGGAGCATCATTCCTCTCATCTCCTTTCGTTTGTAAGGAATATGGTTTAACTGGCTCTCTCGTAATCCTAAAGCCCCGTGAGATAATATTATGGCAATTTGCATGCACACATTTCCCCAGATTAGGTCACAAAGGCAATAAAATATAAAAGAGAACCGCAAATAGAAATAGAAGCTGAAAGAAAAGACAGTCAATGATTGTGGAAAATGGAGCAGAAGGAAAGCAGAGGATTAATGTTATAGATTGTACAGCTATTCATCACTTCAGTTACACTTGAGACGGACATCAGGTTTTCTTCAGGTAGATAAAGCTCCTCACACAACAAACAAAAAACAAATAATCCACAAACAAATAAATTCAACATGTCTTATCTTTTCTTCAGATCCTAATCCTTCCTGATGCTCGCAGTCACACACCAACACACACACACACTCACACTGTGTTAAATGTGTCACACAGGAGAAGACAGGTAATTACGCCACGCAGAGACAATTTGTCTTCCAGTCTTCGACACTTGTTTTGATTTGGTGACAAGAAGGTGATCACTGGATGACCGGGTCAAGAGGGATTATCTCCTGGGTCACAAAGCACAAAGCCTGATGTTTATCTTTACCCCACACACCTCCTGCCTTCACAAACACAAAGAAACATCTGCATTCTGCTGCAGCCCCAAGCTGATGTATGATCATCCACACGATCATGATGTGTGTCCCTGTGTGTGTAGTGTACCCTTGCACACCCAATTTATAACCCTGCTGTTGGCATCATTCTCAAAGGTTGGAGCCGCGCAGTGTGAGTTGAATATGTCTTTGTGTATGAGAAAAAACTGTAACACGCTGTTCCCCATCATATCCCTCCAGAGGAACGAGTAGCTCTGCAGCAATACCCTTCACAGCCACGTCTGTCTGTTATTCAGTTTTCCATCACTTCATGTGTAGCTTTTAAGTGGATATTAAGCGGTTATTTCCTCACAGAAAATTTGCTTAGACTTACTATTTGAGATGTAGATGTTTGGCCATGTTGAGACTTTCTGTGTATGCGATACATTAATAGTTTAAAGAGGGGGTATCATGGTTTTTAGGCTTTATGCTGTCCCCAGTGGCTTCACATATTTTGATCTCACACGTTTATTTCTGAAACATGGATCTTGGTTTTTGAGGCCTGCCCCTCCAGTGTGTCATGAACCTGTCAGGAGATCCTTATGCGATGACCTCATGACTTCAGCAAATCTTGTGAAGATCTTATACTATTTTTAGAGCGGGCCTTTGTGAGCAGTTTTCAAACACATTTTGGGATTTATACAACAAATGAATATGTCGCAGTTTGGAAATCTGCACACATTTAGTGTGGGCATCCATCATTGTTACTCTATCTGTCTTTAATATATGGAAAAGACCCCCTCTTTAAACACACTTTATTAACTCAAGCTGCCCATCATTTCTTTAAGTTTATCTGTCAGACTGCAGATGTATCTTTATTGCATTCTGCACCATCAGGGACAAACATTTCTCCTGATGAGATTAACAGTACTTACCCAATGAGGATATTATTGACTAAAACCATCTGTATAGTTCATGAAATGTACTAAAGTTGCATTTACAAAGCCTTAGATACAAATCTGGAAACACTCAGCTGAATGATGAAATAAATGACTAAATACAAAATCAGCAGTGTGCAGTGGAGGGAGGTGGATCTGAGGCAGTATGTGGAAGAACAAAAAGGGAAACATGAAATGTGGTGAAGCGTGGGAGTGCTGCACATTTAACAGAATTAAAAAAAAAAAAACAAAACATGTTTTCAGCAAACTTAATCCAAATGAAATAGCAGGGGAGTAACACAGCAATGACACAGCACCTTTAAAGAAAAACATGTTGGAGTTATCAATAAGGAAGAGGAGGAGGAGGAGGAGGAGACCTCAGCTGCGGAGCGAATGTGTTTGGTCTTAAAGTGAGAGAATCTAACATTATTCTTTGTTAGTTCAGCTGATGATTCAGCCTGACAAACATGAGAAGCTCATTAAACTAATGTTAGCAGGGTGGATGGTTTTATACATCTTTTGATCCGTTGTCACATTTTTATATTCTGTTTTTTTCCCCACATACTCATTAGCATTAGCATGTCATTTAATGTGTGTAGTAATCTGTACTAGAAGCGTTTCTTTTTGCCAATTGGTAAGCTGAAGCTGTTTTAAGCTGCTGTGAGAAGTTTTACTTTATCCACCTGTTTCTTCAGAAGCCTATGGGTGTTGACAGATAACTACTTCCACTGGCGGTTATTGATTACCTGTTGCCTTGCAACAATATGGCTGGCAAGCTAGCTCAAAACAACTCCAGTGAAATCATTAATGCTACACAGGGCTCAGTGTAAACTATTTAAAACACCCTCACTATGAATCCATCTCAGATTTTTGTTCATTTTGTCACTTTCTTGCTGTTAAAAGCTGGTTATTAGAGCGAGTACGACAGCTAGGCTAACATGATCAGGTTTGAGGTCTCCATGGCAACGTAAACAGAATCTTCAACCAGAAGAGCAAAACCGACAACCGCTATGAATCATGAGAAGTCAGGAATAAGGTGGATACAGTAACTGTAAACTGTTTATTTGAGAACATTGTGAAGCCAATGCACAGTATGTGAGTGAGGAGTGAGATAGGACAAACTCAAACTACTGTCAGTTGTTAATTTTTAATTTTCCTCCCACTTTGGCATAACGCCAAGTCTCTACCAGAGGCTGTATGCACGTCCAGCCATTAGTGATGAAAAAGGACTGTTTGTAATAATAGTTTAAAAAATATATATGTTAGCGGTATGTATGAGCCAGATTAACGCCCCAACAGAGCACTTAGGTTAATGGCAGTTGACCCCACCGTTCGACTGTTTTAAAGATGGCTGACTTTGTGCTCATGCGTTACTGTTTAAGACAAAATATAGAAAGAGAATGGATATTTAGGGATCGAATAAATCCTTTAGAAAAGTATGATGATGTCGAGATATACAGCAAATTTATATTTAGGAGACACTACAGGTTTCATTTGTTTCGCTGTATACGTGGAGCACGCATGAGCAATTCAAATTTGTTAAAAAGGGATTTTCCAGAAAATTCCCCAGACATATGAAGATCTGTACTTTGCTTTCATGGTGCATCTAGTAAATTCAACAATTTTTAGCAGTTGTGTATGCAGCTAATGCTACAGCCAAATGGGCCTGGAGTGGCACCCGGTGTGGTCTTCTGCTGCTGTAGCCCATATGCCTCAAGGTTCCAGATGCTCTTCTGCATACCTCGGTTGTAACGAGTGGTTATTTGAGTAACTGTTGCCTTTCTATCAGCTTGAACCAGTTGGGCCATTCTCCTCTGACCTCTGGCATCAACAAGGCATTTTCGCGCACAGAACTGCCGCTCACTGGATATTTTCTCTTTTTCAGACCATTCTCTGTAAGCCCTAGAGATGGTTGTGCGTGAAAATCCCAGTAGATCAGCAGTTTCTGAAATACTCAGACCAGCCCATCTGGCACCAACAACCACGTCACGTTCAAAGTCACTTAAATCCCCTTTCTTCCCCATTCTGATGCTCGATTTCAACTGCAGCAGATCGTCTTGACCATGTCTACATGTCTAAATACATTGAGTTGCTGCCATGTGATTGGCTGATTAGAAATTTGCATCAACAAGCAGTTGGACAGATGTGCCTAATAAAGTGGCCAGTGAGTGTAGAATAGCATAATACCCCCTCTTACAGAAGAGATTTTTTTTTAGCACTTTTTCCATTTTCTGCTCTACGTTTGAAACTCCATGTTCAGTGTCATGCCTTGTACATGAACGGTAAAAGAACAAGGCATGCACTGAGTTCAGGCTTTTGTATTTCAGAGTAAAGGGCAGTAAAGCACAAGCAGCTACTTGATGAGAAACTTGTCTTATTCACCTTGTGGAGAAGCTTTCTTGATAAATGGCATCCTTATCATGCTGCTCTCTGACATTAGGTCTCCACCAATGGTTGAAGATGAAGGCTTCACTGCAATAATCCACACCTTGAACCTCACTTACACTCTTCTCTCAAGGACCCATTTGACAAAGTTCATGGAGAGAGACTACAAAGAGTTTTTTTCCAGGGAGTGGAAGCTGCATTAAAAAAAGAAAAAAAAAGAAGCTTGCCTTCAGCACTGATTTATGAACAGGTAAAGCCACTTTAACCCACCTTAACATTTACATGCCAGTACATCACAGAAGGATGGAACATGCAGTCAGTCTCTCTGTACCGTGCTGCTGTCTACTAGGCATACTCTACCTGACATTGCAGAGTGGCTGGAGGAGATATTGATAGGTGTAAAGTTCCCCGCTGAAAAATCACACTAGCTTATTATCCATTCTGTGTTCAGCAAGGCAAGTTTATTTACAGCATTTGTACCTAACATAGAACAATTCAGAATTTTATAGCCTAAAAAAAAACATCATTAAGAGCATTAAAGGCATCATCCTAAAAATATTTAGACGAACAGCAATTGAATGAAAAAAAAATAGGTAAAATTGAATACAACTGCGAATTTCAATGAAATTGTGACGTTATGTTCAACGTAAATAAAAACAGAATACAATGATTTACAAATCCTGTTTGACCTTTATTCAATTGAATACACTACAAAGACAAGATATTCATTGTTTAAACTGATCAACTTTATTGTATGTTGTAATATATTATTGTACGTCAAATTAACTACAATTTTTAAAGATGAAACTTTCAAATCGGTCAAATTTGACCTGAACACAACATGAGGGTTAAGGTCCAAGGAGCATGAGCTTTAGGTTTCTCGATCAAATTTTCCCAGGATTTTTTTTCCCCATCATAGTTATGATCAGAATTGAGCACTGCTTTACCTTTTGGCTGCTCAGGAGGTGACTTGGTTAATTCAGGTTTCTTGTCTCTTTGCTTGTTGGAAGAAAATATTCCTTTGCAATATCAAACTTGAGGGTTCCGAGGAGTATTTTTCCTAAATATGGTTATTTTCTCATCTAAGTACTTTGAATAAGTGATGGTGAAAATCAGAATAATACTGAATCAATACTGAGTGAACATGCATTTATATGCATGATGCCTTTTTTGTAATACTTAAGTATAATAAAATAATTTTACTGCAAAATCAAAATTTACTGGGAGTCAGAGATAATATTCAGGTTATATCGCCCATCTCTTCTCTATTCTGCTTTAGCTTTTCTTCATCTTTTCTGCTGGTTGGAAGTAAAATGGAAAACCAATGATAAGGGTCATAAACCAAACACTGTCAAGGCGAAGAGATTCGGATGAGCCAAAGTTTCCATGAGTGGATAACCAGGAAGAAGGTGATGGAACACTTCCCAGGTCCCAGATGCTATACACTACCAGACATGGACCAACCTGAGGTGGTGGGAGAAGGATGGGCAAGCCCACCGCACGGTGTCCTATAGCACATTGACTTTCTCAGATAGATCAAGCAGAAATCAGTTTCCTGTTGCTTCAGTCTAAACTGACTTTGAAGGTAAAGAACCCTTCATTTCCCTCATCTTGCCAGTTCAAGTACTTTGTGCACAAAGACTGCAGAAATCCAGGATCTTGTTGAACAAGAGATGGATCAAGGGACCAGAGTCCTGATGCCAGATAAGTGGCCCTCATACCAATCACTGACATCACAGATACATGGAGGAAAACAGGCTGAAAGAATCTTGAGTTTCTGAAATGACTATCACCAAACCAGGTCCATCAATCCCAGAACCCTCACAAATCTGAACCTGTTGGAAAAATAAGTGGATGCCAAGATGAAGGAGCTACTTGTTGTTGCAGACCATATGTGTCAAACCATTCCTCATTAGAGTAGAGCTTCTCAATACATGCTTAGATGTACAGCTTCACAGGGGAAGAAGACCAAACACTGAAGGCAGGAAAAGAACGGCTTCCATACAGCCAGCTGCTTGGCTTGCGCTTCAGCATGACAAGAACCACAGGCTTCAGCAAGCAGAGAAATGTAACCCTGCTATTATACCCCCCGGTTGTCCTTGACCCCAGCCAAACAAACACCAAGTCACTCATTCAAGATGCTCATATCTGTCTCCCTTGGCTGGAGAGAGTGTTTGCTGAGCCCTTTATGGATCCTGCCAGAGCAAGACGCAGTGAGGCCTCACAGAAACATACACAGAGGATAAAACGTGCTCTGCAACAAATGGCTAACATACCTTCAACCAGCTTCAAGCTGTTAGAGGTTGCTGTCTTTTTAGCTTGTATAGTTGTGGGATATACCATGTTTACTGTAATGTGTCAGCTCCCTCTGACAGTGCACACCATGCCCAACTCATACTGTTTTTAAAATGCAGCGCAGCAGACTCCCGGGATCATTAAGTTCCATGAGAGCCCAGCAGGTCACTGTGCCTCTGGGAGGTTGATTTATTTGGATATTACTTTTTATTATGCTTCTACCATGGGTGAGTACACCGTGTACACAACACATATAAAGATGTTTTTTTTTTCTCTCAGATTTGATTGAGTTCATTGATGAGGTTTGGCAAAATGTACGTAGAGCTGCATGTCATCGTCCTGACTTTTTTGATACGATTATTGATATTCCAGTGGTAAATGTGCAATACATGAAAAATGTACAGTGCTCTACACAGATTTCCTGGAAGAATGAGACACCCCACTTCGAATATTAACCATTTAAAGACACAGTGCCTGAATTCTTTTAATTATTCACATTTATCACTTTGCTTTTCAGTCTTTCCAAAGTTTATACATCAACAAAATGACGTTAAAATGCTTCCATTTTTTAATTCTACAGCATACACACAGGTTGGTCTGTTACCACCGAGCGGAAAAAGCTGTGTAAATGAGGGGAGTATATGCAAAGACACATGGCTTAAGATTCCCACACATGCACATGCTAATACGGTGAATGGCTGCAGTTATTAATGCTTTGCGTGTAATGGATTGCATTAATAAAGGAATGGACAGCAACGTTCATATGGGGAGATGAAGTGAGTCACATAGGTGCCATTCATCACTGAAGCTGGATATCACTTAACTGAGGATGGTTGTGCTGGGCGGTGAGACTTTGATTTGGTTAAATTAAGCCGTGGTCTTAAGTCTGACGGCCGCACTGAAGGACTTGCAAGTTAGCAGACATGGTCAGACATCCTTCATCTTGGGAGGGTGAATAAGAAACAAATTTCACAACATTTCTTATGATGATGAATGAGTAGTGCCTACAGAGCCGGCAGTTGATTCACAGACTTAAAGAAAACGTAACATAAATCATAAATATGTGGTGTGACTCCAAGAAAAGTCTAACGAAGTGCAAATTCAACAATAAAAAAAGACAAAGTCAATGTTTTCCATTAGTAATTTAATTCAAAAATCATTAGTTAGTATTCTACAAAATATAAATTTACACTAAGCACAACTTTGGATCCCTCCAGTTTCATTTTATGTGCGTATGAACAGAGTTGGCATTAGCATAGTGTACTATGGCAGATCTACAGTACCTTACATCATGGAGGAAGGCTCAGTTACAGGGGCATGCAGGTACATACAGTCACAACCTGTAGGTTCTCTGAAAGTGTGGCTCTCTTCTCATCAATACAGCCTCAAACAGAGTTACAGGATCCTCTAGAGGTCTGTTAAAGTCATTGGCAGCACTTTTACTTACATGTTACAATACTCCCCCCTGGAGGATGCTTATTGTAAGGCAACAAGTCTGTCAACAGAGCAGGCACAAGAGAAAAAAAATGCATTTTATCACCAAACTGTCAAACTTTCAACATAAATACCAACAGCTGGAACCATTAACACTCATGTAAAAAGATTTCTACTCTTACAGCATGTTTACGTTTGCAGCACGTGTTTCTACACAGCAGGTTAGTCAGAAGGAGTCCTGGGACTTTCATAAAGTGCCGTATAAAACAGAAGCATCCTGAGTTAAAGTCTGGCTGGCAATCAGCTAAGAAGTGACGCTACAGACGGAAATGCTAAATCTACACTAGATCTCTACAGGCATCTCTATGTTTAACAGTTTAGAGAACAAGTGGTCAAACAGGTTTGAAAGAAAAGTGAGAGAGCGGTGATCAGAATGTACCTCGGTCAGGATTCTCATATTCCGTTTCTTTTGTTTTAACATGTCCCAACTAACTTATTACATGCTTAAAGATGAAACACACAAGCTTGGTCCCCTTCACTATCAGGACTGGGAGTAAAACCATGACACTGATTGGAATAACAACAAAAAACATGTAACCTGCAAATAGTCAATGCCCAGCTCTACATCATCCATTAAGCACAAGAAACAAATCCTGTTACATTTCAGGGTGCCTCTCATTTGGTCTCCACTGTTGGGAATGATCTTGAAAGAGCCATTTGTCATGTTGTGATTTTGTAATGGCTTTTTAGGAGATCTTACTGATACGTTAGTTTGGCACAGACATCAAGGCTACACTGTGTTTGCATTAAATTTCCGATAAACCCCAAACTCTGTCCTGACCTACAATGACGCTTAGAAATGTTGTTGAGGACCAACAGGAAACATAAGCAGTGTGTGTGTACTGGTGCTTGGATTTGGACACATATCACCAAAACGGATCTGGAATTAGTTAAAGACCACAGATATATTGCTCCTGAACTAAAAATTAGCTTTAATCTCAATGTGTCTCAACCTGAGACGTCTTATACTAAATGACTACATCACAAATCTGCATGAGCTCATTTTACTCCCCTTTCCACTTTTGCAGTTTATTATAAACAAACACATAAAGACCTTTCTGTTAAGTATCACCACTAACGCTCTTATTGAGGATCTCTACTGATAGAGAAAATAGTCCTTTCTGTCCAGTATTCGTCCCGTCTAGTTGGTGGTTTTCTTGCTCAAAATAACCAAAATCATTCCACTACTAGCTGAGTGGCAGAGCAAACAAAATAAAAAAAGATGGTTTGTTATAAACCACAGATTGCTCCCTTTTTCCTTTTTAATTTTCTCATAGATGCAAGGAGCTGAAGGCGGCCGTGAACATCAGTGTTAGTTGGTGTTAGACGATCAGCTGGTATCAGGGCGAGCTTAGGAGATGATGCAGATGCCGAAGTTCTTCTTGAGCTGCTCCAGGAAGATGAAGGTGAGCACTGTCTGAGGAACCAAGCGGATCCCAGCTGGAATGAGACCCTGAAAGGAAAAAAAACAAGCATCAAATGAAAGTGCTCCCATAAGATGCTGCACACTTCTGACTCCTGCTCTTGGAAATACTTCAGAATATATCATATCAGTGAGATGGACCACTGACTACTGTAGGTTCAGAAGAACTAAATATGACTCACACCAACATGATTTTAAATTCAAGTTCAAATCTCCCTACCTGGATTCAAATCATGAATTTTAAAAACCAATTAGAAACTCTTTTAGTTATGCTCATTTGGCCCAGAAGCCTCTAAATTTGAGCGTCTGTGCTGTAGATGTGCTTGACTGACAGCTAAGCCCGAGCGCTTGTAGCTAGAGTAAGCCTTGAGCAGACAGCACTTTGCCATCTTAAGCATTACTCTAAAAAATTACACTTGGGAAGTGCTGCTAAGCTTTTAAGCTGTTCAAAGAGGCACAAATTACTACTTTAAACCCTACAAGCTACTGCAGATTGGATGGAGAAGAGAGGCAGAAATGAGCTAAAAGCTTTTGATATTTGTTGACTTCAGTATTATTCAAGGATCTGTGTTTACACTTTAAGTGCTCACTCAGTCACATTTGGTTTGGATATGTAAAGGCACTAAAACTCTATGCTGAGGTTTGAGAAGAAACAAGTGTAGGGACTTTCTCAAACTCAAACTTATCATTGACTTTTGGTCTTGAACTTTGCCCTGTCTCCTGAGGGTAAAAAAATTTGCCATCAGACTGATGCTGTTACACCTAAATCTGATTATCCTCTCTCCATACCTCTCTACAGTTTCAAATTTATAACACTCAAAGGTTTATCAAAGTATTGCTGATGAGCTACAGCTAAAAAACCTAAGGTACTGCATGGTGTGGGGAAGGTTTTTTACCTTATAAAATGCCAGTGGGCCCAGCTTTGCAGTTTCACGTAAGCAATGTACCACCCCCTGAAAGTGGAAAAACAAAAAAGAAAAACATGGATCAGAGAATCAGAGTAACAAAAGGAGGTGTTGAAGTGGGGTCCACTCACTGTGTACTCTCCCTTTGAGCTCATGAGCCTCGTCTTCATGACGTCCAGAGGTTGACACAAGAATGTAGCACAGCCTCCCTGCGGAGGAGCAGACAGTCAGTGCAGAAAGGGGCTTTTAAAACTTTACAGGGATTCACTCTTCAAAACTCAGTACGTACAGCGATGAAGCTGGAGAGGAAGTGTGTGAGTATGTTATCGCCCATCATGCCTGTTCCGAGGACCAGCTGCTTGGCCTGGTCATAACACGCCAACTAAAAGTGGAAAATTAGAAGAAGGTGGAGAAAATGAGTGACATTTTGATGATAAATGTTAAACATAAAGTAGCCTATCTTCACTCTTGGATTCTGTGAGTTCTTTAAGTGAAATCTGGTCCCAAATCAGACAAAACTTCATAAAATTATATGAAGAGGACAGAAGATGTTTTGTTGGATTGCATCCGTCATTTACAGTACAGAATGACACCTGAACTTTTTTTGCCCTACTCAAATACTTAGCTCCTCCTATTGGTAGTATAAAAAGTAAGCATAACTTCACTCCAGATATTTCCATCCATCCTTTATCTTTCACATTTTCACTTTTACACTGAAGTCCATTTCAGCTGCTATTGGGTGAAAAGTCAGGTACACCAGGAACAGGTCACCAGCCTATCACAGGGCTCACATGCAGAGACAGGCGACCATTCATGCATCTCACTCACACCTATGAGGCCGTTAAGAGCAGAGATGGAGCGATACATTTTTGTTTTTTGTTTTTAAGGCCGATACAGATCATTAGCAGTCAAGGAGGCCAGTAACCGATTGGAGCCAATACTCATTTGCAGTAAAAGTGAAAATATTGTCGTCAAAATTCCGAACAACACAAACTCTAACACTGAACTTAGTTTAGTTAAATGAAAATAAACAAACAAATCAATAGCTCACTAAAGCTTTCTACAGTGAATAAAGTTTTCCAAAATTTCAATATTAATGAAATTTTACATTAGCTCTCGTTTATCTTTAAGTTAAAAAAATGCAGCATCAACAGCATCTCTTGAAAAAGTTAAGTTAGTAAATAAATAAATAAATAAATAAAAAGTAAGTTAGTAAGAAAGCAAGTAAATAAGTAAGTAAGTAAGTAAGAGTAGGTAAGTAAGAGTAAGTAAGTAGGTAAGTAAGTGCTGCAGCTCTGCCAGTAACCAATCAGATGGTGCTGTTGGTGGGACAATGCTGGAGACAGAATAGAGACAGAGAGGCACAGCTGCATCCAAAATAACCCAGTTTTAAATTGATCTCTTACCATTTGTCTAATTAAAAACAGCTGATGTTGATATGCGTTAAAATGCTGAAAATCAGCCCAGCCGATAATCGGTCTGTTCATAATTTAGAGTAACCAATCAACCTGATGAGGATGTTTTTGGACAGAGGAAGGAAGCCGGAGAAACCAACACATGCACTTTGAGAACATGCAAACTCAACACAGAAAGGCACAGCGCTAACCATTGCACCATCGTGCAGCCCACTAAAGTTATTTATTTATTTATCAATCTATCTTCAAACGGGGAATTATGTGGAATAAAGGAAAAAATAAAGATGAAAAAAATATAATCTGAGAGTATTTTCAGAAACACTGCTGAGGTGTCTCAGGTGTGTATTTTTACGTCACTCTTGAGAGTGTCCAGAGTCATGCACATTGAAGGTTCATGAGTGAGAACAGAGAAGAAGATGTAAGACATTACATAAGTGAGCTGGGAGAAATTTATTTCCTTTGGTTATGCTTTACAACACTTCCACTCTGAAAGATAAGTGAAGCTGAGGTTTCATGAATTCATGTATTATGCATTGGTTAGATATGGACCATTTGAAAAGGCAGCCTATTTACCAAGGAGATTGATCCCACATGAATTATTTCACACACATTTAATTCAGCTCAATTGGACTCGGCTCACCCACAGATTCTTGGTTTTACGAGAATACCAACTATCTTTTTAACATATTCCAGAGACTGAGTGTCAGCTGACGCTGAATAAAGTGTAATAAAAAAAAAACTGCAGGAAAAAAAAATCTCCGGTGTGTCTTCGACTCTGCAGCAGAAAAACCAGCCAACAGCAGCATGAATTACCTGCCCAACAGTAACCAGCGCTCCTCTGCTGGAGGCCATGGTGGCTCCTGAGAACAGTTTCCTCACTCCCTCTGGTGGATGGAAGGCAAGAAAGAGGTCAAAGGTCAGAATACATTCAACAGTAAGTTTTATGTTAATTAAATTCTGTTGCTTCATTTGTACCCTCTCTGAAGACTCTGTAGAGCCCATCAATGGCATGTTTGTAGCTGAAAGAAGCACATCAATATACAGGGTTAGAAAAGCCAAGGCTTACAGAAAGCATGAACAATCTTTGCAGAGTAAATCTCACTTTCTCCTCAGTTCTGGGGGTAGCTTCATGTCGTTTTGCATCCTGGAAGAAAAAAAAAAGGTGTGATGAAAGTAATAAATAGCACAGCTTTTTCAGAGCGCATTAATTTGTGTTTGTATGCTTAAGAGTGTTTGAGCTGTCGTGGTTTTTTACCTGACATTCACCATGTCAGCCGGTGTGCCAACAAAGCCACCAGTAAAACCTGCAGACAGAGCAGTACATGAGTGACACTGCATGTGTGCAAATGTGTATGTGAAAGAGTGTGTGTGTGTTGTGTGTTCCCACCTCCGAAGGCTCCCAGCATGACCTTCTGGTAAAAAGGCATGGGGCCCTGGCTTTTGCTCCCCATCATGTCCCTGACTGACTCATAAATAGCAAATCTGGTGAGGGAATAAGACATCTAAGAGGAGAAGAGAAAAGAGGCAAATTAGGCGGAGTGATGTATGACACACTCTCAAAACACCAAGAACATTAATTTCCCCATTAGAAGAGGACTTTGAACCCTGAGTCCACAGCAGGGGAATGTAATCAAAAATGAGATCTAGAATCTGTCATCCCTCTTCCTGTCCTTCTCTCTCCTATGTCTCTCAAACAGAAACCAACAAAGGTGGTGTTCATGAATATGTTGTAACTTACAAACTTCATGTCAATAAAAAAACAGAATTGCTCCTAGTTTGCCAGTAATATGCTGAGTATTATTAGGTTCCAACGTACTTACAAATATTTATTAGACAATATAAGACTACATTTCTAAAACATGAATTTAATTTCTTGTTCTTTGCTTGCTTTTTTTTCCTGCTTTCACAACATGATCAGTTGACGTGAGGAAGTGGTAAGACCGAGCAGCAACCTCCGGTCTAAAGATATGGCGTAATGCAGAAGTGCTAAAAATCTGTAGTCTGTTGAGCGTCCACTTGAGGCTGGCTCTTGAAGTATAGAGAACCACATACACACCAGGCCAAAAAAAAGTTTAATAAATGTTTTACAGCCTGGTGGAAAAAAATGACTTCAATCTGGATATCTAATTTCTTTAATGACAGTGAATGAGGGGGATGGGTTGTTATATTGAGATCACAAGTTTACCCAATCAGAGGCACAGCTCACCTGACTGACATGTGGGTACCCTGTGGATTAGTGCGGAGGCTCAAAGCCTGCCCCATTTCCAATATGTAGATCAAATGTAATATATCAAATATCCTCTGTGATTACATTTTTAGACTTGTTTGAGACAAATGAAGATTTCAAAATAAGAAGAAAAACAAACTAAAAAATTCAGTTTAATTTAAAAAAAATAAGATAAGAAATATTAAAAACCTTTTCTAAACTCTGTCAGACAGATTCAATTGCATATCTATTTTTATACACTGCCTTAATATATATATTTTTTTATCATATTTAGGAATAAAGTTTGTATGGCTACTAGTTTGTATGAACCCGAGTTTTGACTTAAAGTTTGTTATAATATTGGACACCTGAGGCGCAGGAGGGAGGGGAGCAGATCTTGAGCTGACTGGACTCAACTCCCAACTCCTCAAGGCCACACGTTAAAGCTTTCGTTGTGATTTGTGGTAAAAAAAAAAAAAGTGTCTTTAAATGAGGTAAACTGGAAATGAAAAGTATTAAATTTACCATATAATATTTATTAAAGCGACAACAAGGAACAAAGCATTGTTTTTGTTAAAGAGGAGGTTTTGTTCTTTAGCATATTTTGAACGTGCAAATAAAATCTTCAATTCTGGGTCTCCATACTAAAAGTGCAAATTTTCAAACAGCTGAATCTGTCTGTAAACTGCTCAAAAAAATTATGATAAACCTTTTAAAAAAATGCACAATACCCCCCTTTTAAAGAGTCGAGTGAAGGAGTTCTGACTTAAATTTGAACTGATAATTTATGACTCTGATATAACTCAAATCAAACTACTGCACAGTGCAATAAATGACACAGCTCTTATCTCACCAGTTTCCAGCCCTCCTTTAAACTTAAACTCATATTATCATCTGTTTTAGTAAAGTGGGACCTTTCATCTGAACTGTTATCACTTTTGTTCGCCTTATTTCAGTCATTCCTCACAGAGACGCGTACCTGTCGGCAGAGGGAAGCAGAGAGACCGTTGTAAAGAGCCAGCACACCGTCATTCTTCACCACATGAATAGCCATCCCCATCATCCTCTTCTTCACCTCCTGCTGGGTCTGCAGGTGTACCTGGAAAGACAGTCTTGTGTTAGCACTGTGGAGGCTCACACTGGAACATCAGCTTTTTTAGGAATTTTGCTTATTGAAAAAAATTCATGAGCAAAGATAAAAAAAACAAGAGAACGGTAAAATAATTATTCATTTGATGTCAGAATATTTTTACATGCATGTTTCCTCTTACAAAATCTTCAGCAGAGGTAGCTCTACGTGTTGCATACAATTCATAACTCACAAACTAACAATGTGTGCGCACATGTGTGTGTGTGTCTTGTTTGTCCTTGTCAGAGGAGGTCAGCAGCTCAACAATGTGGCCTTTGTCCTCTTTGAGGACCACTGATCTCTTCAGAACACAATGTTTTCCTGTCACATCACTGTTTTTTGTTAGGAGGTGGTCGCATAGCAGACACTTCTAAACAGCACTCAGTGAACGTGTGGTGGGCTCATGGCCGAGTGATGGGAACTTTATTCTGCTGTGTGGCGGCGAGGAGCTCTCAAACAGGAGCAGGCACATAGTCATAGTCTCTCATTACTAACACTTTTTCAGGAAACTAGCTGAAAGTAGTCAGAGAGACTCAGAGTGTGATTACAGAGGGGGAAGTCATTGTAACAAGTGGGTGTAGGTGAAAGCAGTTTTAGCATGTGACCCCACTTTCATGCTCATGAGTGCTGATGTGAAAAGGGTTCACGAGAGATTACCAGAGCACTTAAATAGCTACATATTCTTAAAACTTAAAGCAGTACACTTGACCCCTTTTAAACTATTCTCTTCATTCCTTTCACCAATTACTACAATGACCTCCTGTAATTTCATCTGGATGTGTTGTGGAAGGACTGAACTCTGCCTTGCCTTTGTCCTTTCCATGTAGCTTGCAATTAAGGGAAGCGCAAGAAGCATAAACATGTTCAAACAGCCACAGGCGAGTGGCCTAATGTGTGTGTACATAGAGACAGAATACCACAAACTCACACACAAAAACACTGTTGTAAACATTACAGCCAGCTGAGTTAATGAGTGTGGGACTAAAGAGATTGTCTTCTAAGATCTGGTTGGAAAAATCTGGTTCGACAGCTCTGTATCTGTACGTGGCAGCGTGAGGGCAGCCTGAAACAGCATGAGCAGGGAATCTTTGTTTTGTCACATGGTTTTGTTGAGCCCTGCTTCCTGCTCAAAGTCAAATTTATCTTGACTAAATTGTAGTTCAGTCACTTAAATTTAGGTAGCACATATAAACGTGTGATTAGTGTGCAGCTTTATGAATCCTTTGCCTTCTAAGAATTGCAGGTTTTGGCGACAGAAGTTTCTTCTTCGTTCTGCTTCACTGTAACAAACGTTGAGTTCAACCCTTATTATTGTACTTTGGGGAAATGTTGCAGAAAAACTCTGTACAATTACAGCTTTAGTCATCACTTGAAGCTCAGCATGGAGCTTTTTAAAGAATCACCCGAAAGGATTTTAAGTTTTGCACTTTGGACCTTTTAAGTTGAAGTTACACAAAAGTACAATAATCAAATGTTCTCTTCAAGCTGTAACGTGGGACTGATGGTTGATTGATCCAAAGTTTGATTATTGATCTATTTCAGCAGAGAAGTCCAGTGATGATTAAACATAGCTGTGTTATAGTTTAACAAATCTCAGTCACCTAAATGAACAAAAAAAAAAAATCAAACTGGAATTAAAAATTCACAAATTTAGTTAATTAACGTTGGGTTTTAAATATACAACAAGCTTAGTTTGATCACTGCTCACAAATATATTACCAATATTTTTCTAATACGACTGAAACTGATCTGAATGTTTTTAAAACTGAAGTGACTGTGGAAGTAATTCTCAAATGGGGTTCCACTGATCTAACTTTTGAAGTCCATTTACTGATACTGAACCAATCTATTTTGATACCACTATCAAATTTATAACATCTATTCCTTAATGTGAAGATGAGATTGAGAATGATAATTTGACAACTTCAGGCTTCTCTAACTTTAGTTGAATATACAAAACCTGTGGATCTGCCCTATGGATTGATGCATTGTAGGGCTGGGCGATATGGCCTAAAAATAAAATCCCTGATTTTTTCCCACAACACTCGATTTACAATTTTAATTGATTTTTTTTCCCTCTTAAAAAAAGCACTCCCAATAATTCAAAAATTACATAAATCAAAATTTGCCTCGATGTTGTGAAAATGTTTTCCCAAACCAAACAGAGTTTTCGCTCTTAGAGTTGAAGTGTGTCATAAAATGTTGATAATGTAGTTCAAACGCAGGCAAATTGACGGAAAAACTCGAGGCTGAGTATTTTCACAGGATATTTACATGAAACTCTTAGATCAATATTTAATCTTATTTGAAAAGACAAACACAAGCCTTTAAAAGTCCTTGTACAAAACCTGACAGGGCCGACCATCATGAAAAATAGACATTTTTTTCAAACATTGCAACAACTTACAATCAGACTAAGGCAAGAAAAAAAATCTTGATTTTTAATTTTATAAATCTTCTGGGAAAAAGCATTTGAATTAATCGATTAAATCAATATATCTCCCGAATCTAATGATTGAATTGGTGCATCCCTATTCTCAACAGCAAGATATTCACCAAGGACAACCTGGTCATGCACATGATATCATATCAGACTAAGAAAGAGGTCTGTGCTGAAATCTTTTCAGCTGCAAATACTTGCACAACAGCAGCAGAGCTCAAAGCTGCTGACAACTACAAAGTAACCCAAACCCCAAAAGCACTGAAACTTCTGACATGTCTCTGAATATATGGAGCTGAATGAATGGAGCTGAATGAGGTGAAAGGTCAACAAACATATTTTCTGCAGAAGTCGAGTTCTCCTGTTGGAGAAGGTGCATCAAAGTTCGCAGCACACACTAACAACTGCAAATGCAGTGGTTATTTACTGAACGTTATGCAAATGTAAACGATGTTTATCATCTGCAAAAGAATCCAGTGTGCTGCACAAATATTGATGCAAAGCAACCACCAGTTTTCATCACACACTGTCTCTTTGTCTACAGAGTGATATCAGCTGGCGAGACGACTGACTTATTCATCACTCCATTTCTCCGGTGTGAACTATTGTAGATGAACTAACAGAACATACAGACTGCTCCCACTTACAGAACAACACATTCATCTAATGAGTAAAGAAAGATTTCTTAAGTAGATCTTACAATGTTTTTCTTTATCCTCTAAATTTTTTTTAGATTTTCTGAGCTTTTTGTTTTCAAAAAACTTCTTTCATGAACATCAACACTTGAATGAAATCCTCCTTTTCACCAGCCCACCCTTCAAAGATCCAGCTCTCACATTCCTCACCTCATTGTAACTTTAGCATTTCCACCAAAGTGAGACCACGTGACTGCAGAGTACACACGATTAGTATTTGTGGAGTGACAAGCTCTGTTGTTCTACCGGCTTTGGTCTGCTGCGAAACGTCTCTGAAGGGGAACAATGACTTTAAAGTTTAAGTCCTGACTCAGCTTCAGTCTGGAGCTGTTGTCATCCAAACTGCATGATCAGGGGAAAGTGTCATCTTGTCCTTGTCTTGCTACATTTTCATACTTTTTAAGGGGGCAGAGTTTAAAATGGCTAGGATTCATTGATGAGGCTGATAATGAACTCCTGACCTTTAAGGAATTAATTCATTATGAGTTCAATCTGCTGCAGAAAAAGCAACGCACAAAGTTTATGCGTCATGACACTCATTCATAAATTTAATGCTTAATGCAATATCACTGATAGAGTCCAAGTAGCTGAAAGTTTATCTGGCACATTAGAGTACTAACTCCTCACTAATCATTGTAGTCAGATCAAAGTAAAAGATAAGTAAAAGATTTACAACTTTGCTTCTGCTGAAGGACAGCTGACGAGAGATAGGAAATAACTGATTTCAAAATGAGCTGCAACAAATGTGAAAACAGCCGTTCCGTTTATTTTCATCTCTCTTTCACTCTCAAAGCAAGCCTTCTGCTCAGACAGGTTGATCAAAACTGCTGAGAATGCAAAAACACTGCATCCAACCCTATGTGTTCCATCCTATTTCTACACAAGCCTTTGCTCTTCCTGTTTCCTGAAAAAAAAGCCACCCATTGACAAAAATGATGTGCACTCCATCTGGATATCAAGAGCTCATGTGCAAGCCTGGTTACACTGCAGTAGTTGGGTAAGCACTTTAAATCTTTTAAGTAGTAATCTCTCAAACAAACAAAGAGCATAACTGACACTGAAAGTCTTATAAACCCATTTAATGAAACATTGGGGAAATTTGTGTCCTAACTTCCTCTAGTACTTGAATCAGTTCTGCTGCATGTGTTATAAATGAGCTTTAGGAACATTGTGGAATTGTATCACTGCATTCTAATTATTTTCTAACTTTAACTGGGAACATTAAAGGTAGATAACAACCAGTTTGGAGCAGAAATGAAGTCTGCAGAGAGCAGTTTTGCTGTAATTTGGTGATAACTGGCCTCATCTACGTAATTAAATGTCACATGACTTCCTGGTGACCACTTAGTGTTATCAGGGTCATGTGCTGCTCTCTTTAACTAAACCAAAAGTGAAGTAAGTCAGGTGAGATGAGGATTTTGCATTCGTTGGTTAAGCACAGATTTACTCCTCTGTGCAGCACAAGCCTTACAAGAATGAACAAGCATGAAACCACTGGCACTCACTCACACACACTCACTGTCAGTCGATGATAGATGGCTTGTGAAGAGAAAAGCTGCTTCCCCCTTTGTCATGTTGTTCAAATAAGCCGATATTAAATGGGTTTTATGTAAATAAAGTAGTAACTGTAAGACCTAGCCACAACAGTCTGTTATTTCTCTCTAGACGTTTTGTCGGTTTGGCTTTCTAGTGTTCTTCGCCCTGGCCTGTGCTCTACATTTTCACAGCCTGGAACATCCTGATGGACATTTCAGTGATGCCATAGAAGACATGCGATAGCCTACAGCATGGCATGGCTACGAGAAGCTCGCAGCCGCTCCAGTGAGCACGCCAGGATATCTAATATAGTCCACGCATACTGTAATGTGATGACTCGACAGGGGGCAAATAACAGCGACGTATCCTGTCCTCGCTGACTCCTGTTGGAAACAGCTGTAACCTGGTGTTCGGGCCTGCTCTCCTCCATTCAGCAGCGGAGGGATACACTCACTACCCCAAATGAAGCCCCCCCTCACCTTGAGCAAATCCAGAGGATGCGTGCAGCAAGCGGCTCCGCTGGACGCCAGTCCACCGAAATACCACCGCGACATCCGTTTCTCGGTCATGTTTCAGGGCTCAGTGGTAAGAAGCAGCTACAGCGGTGGCTTTCCTCCTTCAGGTCCGCTCTGACACGCTGCCCGCCTTGTCGGTCAGCTTCCTGGCCTGCAGGTTACAGCTGGCGGTAGCTTGTTGTCTACAGGACGCGGGTAACGTCGTTAATCTTCAAACATTCCGATAAGGGACATCTCCACGAACCGGGGGACTTTGAGCAGCATCGCGCACTCTCACGCCACATGATGTGCGTGTGTGCGGATACAAGTCTGTGCGTGTTTGTGTGTGTGTGTGTGTGTGCACTTGCTGCTGTTAGGACCACGATGTGTGGAGCAATAGGAAAAGTAGTAGAGAAGTGTGCAGCCAATTAGCGCCAAAGACGACGGAGCTGCCTACCCGCCCCTGGGTCCGAGATTCAAAGGTCGACAGACGGCTATGAGAAAGCTAAAGCTTCGAACAGCCCAAACTCACACAGCCCACTCTCACCATTGCGAGCTGTCATGCTGGATTTAAAGTGATACACCTCACCCGCACAGCTGTTGAGAGACTACAGGGGTACTGTCTCTTTAAGAGGACAAGCGTCGACTTTCTCTCTAAGAGCAAAAAATGTCAGTGAGTTAACCATGCAAATGCAGTCTGAAATACTAGTTCTGACATGTGTCAGGAGCGAAGCACACGTATTTAAAGGGCTGCTTGTGTGTAATGTTATGTTTATTAAAAAGAACCCAGAAAAACCTACGAAAAATAATCAAAATATTATCATTTGCGAGCCCCAAACATGCAGAGGTGACAGCACAAATTTGGAACACCAAGACCCCAACACACAGTACTAATATTATTTTAAATTTACTTTCAAAACTGGTTTAAAGCATAATATACACTTGAGAAAACTTACATAATAATTTGGGGATTTTTGGATGGTTTTATTACAAGTCAAGTTGCAGTTTACATCCATTTGTTTCCCACAGACTTTGTTGACAAGAGTTTGAAGCCTAAATAAATAAATAAATAAAAAACTTTAAGAACATTATCTTTAACACAAACTAATGTTTTAAGAAAGCCAGCATTTAAGAGATCACACCATGCAGATAAAAAAATACTGTTTCCCTGCAGATAATGTCAGTAGATATTGAGGTATTTAAGGAAGAACTGTTATTTAATGGCAAACTGATGAGTTATAACATCATAAGCACAGGTTGTACATATGGTCAGGCATCTATATTCTGTTTATCTTTGAGCTGACGCAAATAACAGTCGGAAAGTGTTTTTTCAGCATATAATGGAAAGTGACCCTCTACTTGTTGTGTTGAAATCATCATTTGCTTGTAATGTTATCCTAATGAACATAATGTTACATATAGAACCAATATTTTTAGATACTCAGTCTACAAGAATGGGGAATGGGGGCAAAAATCAGTGATGCATCCTCAAGAAGGAGGCCTGAAATACCAGACAGATATTGTGCAAAAAACATAGAAATATGTTTATTGATGTCACTAGAGGTGTGCACGTTCAGTGAATCAGCAGTTAAACATCTTCACCCTTGCAAGTCGTCACAAAAATAACTTGTCTGTTAAGTAGCTTTTGACATTTTTATGATTCTAGATTTGAAATAAGTAAAATGTTATGTTGAAGCTGTAATGCGAGGAGGAGCACTGCCATGATGCTAAATCATGTTCTGTTCTTTAAAAGTAAACAAGCACAGATGACAGTCAGCATCTTGTTGTTGGTATTTGATCTAGAAGGTAGAAAAGTTGTATACAGGTAGTGTCTTGTGAAACTGGCAGATAACCAGTTGCTAACATTGGCCACATTCCTGTTTCTAAGCGTTACTTCAAGACTGATCAGTTTGTCTGCCATTCAGATAAAAAAGTATCTTTATCTGCCAGGTTTTAAGCATGCTTGTATTTGTTTTAAAGATCTGCTTTTTTGAAAAGGTGATCATGTGGCTTTTGAGCTTCTTGAGAAAACTTTAAGCTGACACCTGTGGAACAACGGTTTTTAGCACTTCTACATGGCTGCTTAATTCATTACAGGGGGTTGCTGCTTGGTTGTGGCTAAGCTGTGTAGCCATTCACCACTAGCTGGGGCTGTAGCTCTTGTGGCTAGTTCCACTATGCTAAAATGTTCCACTGCCTGCAGTATTTCAATCTACAAAAGAGAAGTAAAGTTGTTTGTTGACTGTCTGGTTAACCTAACATATAACAACCTGACTGACTAATCAGCATGAAGGTGTGTGGTTGTAGCTACGCAAACGTTACCCACACTCTGCAAACCAATTTACTACATTAGAACAAGGACCTTTACCACCCCAACCCCCCCCCCTCCCCCCACCTTGGACCACCAAGCTAAATATTCCTGGACAACCAGTCTAGATATCCAACTGATGTAACAACATAAAATTTGCATCATACATGTAATGGCTACTAGTAGTGGCACTCCACAATGCTCACTGTGGCTGGATCGTCTTGCTACTGCACCATCTCCTGGCCAGTGTTGGAGGTTTTCTCTTCCTCATTTGGTTTTCTTTTTACTGTCCCTGTCTTAAGCCACTGATTCATGATGATTTCTCCTGTAGGCTTATTGATGAAAGGAAACTTTCAAGTACCGACGAACTTGTCTTTTTTCTTCTTCTTCTTTTAATGTTCAAATAAATAATGAATAATGAATAAAAATTACTTATTATCAAGGCGGACCACTAGGAGGTGCTGGCAGATCACTAATGGTCCATGGACCACAATTTGAGAAACACTGCCCTAACACAAATCTTAAATCCATTTGCAAATTTATGTATGGCTACATGTCATACATTAATTCATTTACCCTTGTGTTTATACATTATACACTACAAATATCTACAGAAATTTAAAACTTTTTTTCCATAGACAGAAAGAAAAACATTTGGTACAGTCAGAAGAGCAGCAGGATTTTACCCAATAATCAAGTCTGAGGGGGGTTTTCTATTGGGGTGTTGTGCAGTTATCACAGCATGCAGGCAAACTACATGATGAATATCTGTCCCTGTTGCATCTTGCTGTGACAGTTTAGGTAATACTGCCTGGGCCAGAAGCAAAAGATATCGCAGGCCAAAAAAAAAAATGATCAGCAAAAGACTATAAATCCCTGAGTGACAGTTGCAAACGTTGGTGGCTCTTGTTGGAACTGGTAGATTAGGAAATGCACAGACATCTGAAGAGGCCAAATCAGCCCTGTTTGAATGGGAGCACAGACCAAACAAATAATGAAAATATGGAAAGAAAAAAAAGAAAAGGAAAGGAAAGGATCAGATTTAAATGAGTAGCAGCCATATTTCCACATATAGGAAGCATACAGGTCTCAAATAGGCCTACAGCAAACTTACACTTAAAGTTGAAAATGTGAAAAGCTCTTTATATGTGATAGCTAACATTCTTTCAGTTCAAAAACATTACTGTTTTTAGTGAACTCATTGTTTGCTGTCTTCTTTTTTTCTTATAATGGTTTAAAATCTTGCTCTGTTAATTATGTTATTCATGTCAACAGACACCGTGTCGAGAGTGACAGTGTAGCATTTACTGTTTATACTGTACATATGGTCTGTGTGCCTCAATCTCCTCTCTCTGTCCCTTCCTCCAATCATATCCCACAATCAGCCCACAAGTCTCAGTGGTTGGTACAGCCAGCAGCAGCAGATCATAATCTTGTGAATGGTCAATTGCTCATGTTGTCTTCTCTTGAACTTTCACAGAGTAAACTAGACCTAACAGCAGCCAGTATGCACATTTGCACACATACTGAAGTGAAGCCTTGAGTGAGTAACAAATGACACACTTCTGTTCACTCTCTCCACCAATCAAAATATATCTGCAGAAAGTATGGAGAGCAAATGGAGAGAATTTGTGGTCAAGGGGAGAGCTGTTTTTCATTCAAACAGAACTAAACACAAAAACAAAATCTTAAAATCAGCTCAGTGAGGAATGTCCAATAATGCATTGCCAGCACATTTTTTTAACGATCTGTAACAGTTATTTGTTTATTTTTTTTATATCTATATTACCTGAAATTAGCTAACTTGTCTGACATGTGCTTTCTGTACAAGTAACACTGCAGAAACATAAACAGGACAAAGTCTTTCAGTGCGCAGACATTTAAACCCAAGCTTGGCCTCAGGAGACCAGTTTTGGTTGCATACTTGACTGTATAAATGGTCTCATCTCAAGTTGAGTTTGAGTTTAAGGAGCAGCTCAAAAACAGGTTGGCTTCACTTTCGAGGAATTTAGCGCTGCCCATCATCTTATAAAGCCTATTTTTGTGAATGTATCTTATTTCAACTATGCTGGCCCAAGTGCCAACCCATGTGACAGTTTGTTTTGTTTCTTGTTTTAACCTTCAACCTTGTTTGAATTCATCGCCCTCAGTGTGATATTTGGAACCCACTCTCAAAAACAAAGACGCAAAGCAAACACATCTTTAGTAGATACAAATATTATCCACTGTGGATATCCACAAGTCTTTGAAGCATGACGAAGGGTGTACAACAGGATGCAGGCGGAATTTATAATGTCTCTAAACAATCTTCCATATAGATTTAAGAAATACATAAAGAATAAAAAGGTTTGTTACCTCCTTTTTTTATTTTGTACAAGTAGTACGGAAGACTTGGATTGAAAAAAAGTAAGTACACGACTCTTTTTAAACCAGAAGTCACTCAAGCAAAAAGACATGTTGAAAAGACTACCTAAGTCCTTTAATTGTTTTATCATTTAACGCTAAATTTTACGATTATTGTAACTTAGTGTATAACTGCAGATTCAACAACATTCTTAGTTCAACCAAGTGACAGTGTTATAGTGGATTATAATGATTATCTCAAGTAAGTTGATAAATGCCACAGGCGTATGAACATATGTAAGCAAAACAACTATGTATAAATTACACACTACATCAAAAAATATAGAAGTAGATAAAATAATAAATAAATGCTGAAAAAATGAATAATTCAAATTAAAATAAATAAACAAGCATCATACTTACTGCCCACTCATACTGTGAGCTATTACGGCATCATACAGTAATGTACAACGTACACTGGCCTTCTGTACACAGACCACCCACACATATGCCCATACACACACACACACACACACACACACACACACACACACACACACACACACACACACACACACACACACACACACAAGCAGAGGCAGAGTGGAATTTAAGAAATGTAAGTCACACACATTAGTGAACATCTATTATCCTCCCACATCCATGTTAACACCCACACTTTTTAATGATTCAGATTGTATTAGAAACCCTGTTACATTGTGGTTTATGAAATAATTACAGGAGAGATGAACTAACTGTGCATTAAAGGACATAAAGCAAAGTACAGCTGGTTTTCTCATTAGTTTTTGACCTTTCTTTTATGCCTCTCTGGTCCCATAAATCCATCTCACACAAAGGATTTCTCTTGTTGCTTCAACTCTCCTGCTGCCCCTGTGTGTGGGTTGTCTTTTGCTGCTGCTCTTCCCACAGGCAGCGTTTTTCCTGCTGGTGGAGAAGAGCTCACATGTAGCAGAGCGCCCCCAACTAGAACCATCACACAGGCTCCCCAGCCCAGGTAAAGCGCGGGCCCCAGCTCTCTCTTCAAAGGAGCGGCAATGTTTGGATCATAGAAGTCCCTGATGATTGCATAAGCAGTCCAACAGATTGGTACCAGGTAGGCCAGGCCCGCCACAAGGAAAAGCACCCCTGATATCCTCGCCAGCTGAGCTTTTTGGGCCGGATTTCCATCACCCATGCAGTGAGTACACTTGGCCCCAGTCACACCCAGCATGAGGGCCAGGAGGCAGAGGAGCAAGGAGAGGACTGTGAGTCCCCGGGCAACCTGGAGGGTCATGGGCAGGGCCAGGGTGGAGTCGTAGGTCTTACACTGGATCTGGCCTGTGGTCTGGGACAGGCAGTTCATCCACAGTCCCTCCCACAACATCTGAGCGATCACAAGCTCCCCACCGACGAAGGCAGAGACGCGCCACAGGGGTGCCGCACACACCAAAACACCACATGCCCAACCCAGCATGGCCAGGACCAAGCCCACCAGCTGGAGACCAGTGGATGCCATGACTGCTGAAGAAAAGCACTCACAGCTTTAAATAAAAAATGGTCCCTTAAAGTTTTCTTTATGCCAAGGTGGTCACTGCTGGTTCAGTCAAGCCTTTACAGAAGTTCAGTCCAGTCCAGAAGGTTAGTGATCTGATGAATGCTTCCCTTTCCTCTCCTGGTATCTCTCTTGTTTGGTACCAAGTAATATCCTGTTGAGACAAGAGAGCTTTTAGAGGTTTTTCTTAGAATAAGCTCATTCATATTTAAAAACCTGAGCTAAAGACTCTTAGATAAGAATAAAGACCAAGACTTACACATGTGGTTCATTCACATATTACTTTTACCCATACAGCACTAGTGATAATACAAAACTCTTCAACATGTGAGAAAAGGCTATACAAAATCTGTACTCCATTAAACAACAGTACTGTGAAGTTAACATGATTTAAAATTAGAAATTAAAGTATAAAAAGGACGTTTAACTTACTCTTTAGTCCATAATCAGCTGACCAGATGTCCACAGCTGGCATGAAGACGATCCTTTGTGTGATTCTTGTTGAGTAACCGTGTGATGTGAGGAGCTGGTGACTTTCCTCTGTTATGACTGACCAGCTTGTCTCTCTGGATCTCATACACAGGGATGTAGGAGGGCAGCAGTGTGTACTATTGCATGCTTAACACACACACACACGCTCAAAGCTGGTTATGGAAAAAAAAAAAGACAACACAAGACCACTTTGTTACAAATATTGTTGACTGCTATCACGCTGTCACTACTTGGTGTTGAAGCTGACAGATGAAGGCACTAGATGGAGCCAGAGAGGAGTGAATGAAAGCTCACTGGAGCTCAGTCTTGGAAGCAAAATTAATCTAGCTGTGTTTAGACCTCTGAGAGTGATGGCAAACTTCAGGGCTTTGGGATTTCCGAGATCTCCCTTAGCTTACAGTCCAACCATACAAAAAGAAAAGAGTTAATGTTGGGAATCAACATTTCAAACATGATGATCAAGCTGACTGCAGAAAGACCTGAGGTCATATACACATCAAGCTGGAAAAAAACAGACTTTCAAGGCATTAAAAAAAAAAAAAAAATTTACAGCCTGGTACAAAAAAAAAGAAAAACGGTTATGTCTGATTAGCTTATTTCTTGGCACACACTGTACGGGGAGTGAAATTTGACTACCCATAGTTCATCATGATCACCACTTTTCCAGTGGAATAATGTTGACGATGTTAGCCTAACTGTCATACTCGCTCTAATAACCATCTTTTAAAAGCAAGAAAGCTTTTAAAATGAGAGACAAGGTATCTTCAAAATCTGGAACAAGTTTCTGCTCTTGTGTTTTTTACAATTTCTCAGACTCAGTCATTAAGGGACTGTTCAGATAAGAAGGCTGATGGGATGGGAGTTTATGTTTCCCTTTCCTGTAAACTGAGGGCAAAGAAAAAAAGAGGAGCAAAGAGAGGGAGGAGGGTTTAAAATCACTTAAAAGAGCTAGGCGACAGAAAAGTCCAGACTCTTACTGACGGGATCTGAAGTTTAAGTGAGGTTTGACCTGGGTTTACGTTCTCTTTGGACAACAGGATGTTTTTCAGCTCCATAAAGGGTGAGTGTCTTTGCTTGAATGTAGTTGTATAAGTACAGTAGTGGCCAAAATTTTTTAGAACACCTGACAGATCTGAAAGTATTGACCTTATTTTTTATTTTCATTTATTTAGCCTTCAAAGCCTGAGCATGAATTATGGAGATGTTTAATTTGAACACAACAAATATCAGATGAAGTGAGTCCAACTGTTTTGGGAGGGGTTGGAGGTTGTACTTCAGGGGAGCCAGTCCTTTGTTTTCTTTTGTAAGGAAAATGACCTAAACCTCCTTATGCTGGCTCTAATCTGTGGTATGTAGAGCATCTATAGATCACTTTGTAGATGTTTCATTTTTAATATTTTTTTTAATGACCAATTCAACAAAAGCCTCTGAAATATGCCAACAAGTGTTCTGATCATTTTTGCCGCCACTTTATATGAGGCTTTAAATACACATACCCAGAGATACGACACAATCCATGAATTCAGATGAATAGCTGTGTGGCTGATTTTGTTTACAGACCCCAAAACTCCAGCTAAGCAGGATCTGAGGATAGTCCTGCTAGGGAAAACTGGATCAGGAAAGAGTTCAACAGGGAACACCATAGTGGGAAGGAAGGAATTTGAAGCAGACTTCTCACCATCTTCTGTGACAAAAACTTGTAAAAAAGTTATCTCCAACCATGACAATAGAGCTATTAGTATCATCGACACTCCTGGAGTCTTTGACACATCGACCACAGCTGCAAGATTGAAAGATGAAATCGAGAAATGTATGATCCTCTCTGTCCCTGGGCCTCATGTGTTCCTGCTCGTAATCAGACTGGATGGTCGGTTTACAGAAGAGGAGAAGAGAGCCGTCAAGTGGATCAAAGACAACTTCGGTGAGGACGCCTCTAAGTACATGCTGGTGATATTCACCAGGGGTGATATGCTCGGGCAGAAGTCCATCAAGACTTTTTTAGAGGAAAGCTCTGAGCTCAGGGAGCTCATTAGAACCTGTAATGCCAGGTACATTGTGTTTGACAACACATGTCCTGACAATAAAACTCAGGTTAATGATCTGTTCGCCAAAATCGACAAGATTGTGCAGTTAAACAGAGGTTATTACACCAGCAGTTTGTATGAGGAGGCCCAGAAAAAAATAAAGTCAGATAAGTGGTGGAAGAAGTGGGGAGGCTATGCAACCAAAATGGGCACAGGCCTGATAATAGCAGCAGTCCCTGTAGCAGGAGTTGCAGCAGGAGCTGCAGCAGTAGCTGCAGCAGGAGTTGCTGTAGTTGCAGGAGAAGCAGCTGTCTGTTCCATGGGAGCAACTTTAATGGCTGCTGGAGGAGCTGCTTTTCAAGCTCTTGGGGAATGGATGAAGCCAAAAACAAAAGACAGCTAAGTGATGTCAGTGTTTTTAAAGAGATGTGTACCCATTCATTTTATTTCCTGGACCTTTTACTTCTTCTATTCTTATTTTAAGTGTGAAATATTTCCTTCTTCTTTGAGCATGTTCATGTGCATAATGGTCACAGCATGTCTGCTTTGAACAGCTAAAACAATTACAGCTTAATGTGACATTTCTTTTTAGTTGATGCTGTACTGTATAATCCTGAATATGTTTCCTGGTATAAAGAAAGTTTTTTTTTATTGATTTGTGTTTAAATAAAATAAAATGATCTCATGAAAACGCCACAAAATGTTGTTGGTGTAACACAGTCTGTATCTAAAAACCTGATTAAAAGACTTACAAACAAAACTACCACACCCAAAGACTGATAAAACAAGAACTCCTACATTCTGAAACAAGCTCCCTGAGGATATCATAATAGCAGACTTTGTCCTTTTTTAAATCTCTTCTGCAGGAGATTTTTAGTTGAATGCATTTTAATACGTAAATGCTGATTTTAATTTTTTTTAATTCTATATTACTTTTAACTTTTAACCTTTTTTTCAGGCAATATCACAGGTTGCTGTTGTACTGCGTTTTATCATATCCATGGTGTATCAATAGCTCATACCTTTCATATATACAGGGTATACCCTGAGTTCAGGGTGTACTCCACCTTTTGCCCTTAGACAGCTGGGATAGGCTCCAGCCACCCGGGACCCTGAACATGACAAGAGGTTAAGAAGATAAATGAATGAATGACAGTTGTCAAAATGATCCATTCTTACAGAAAAAATCAGTTTATGTCCTTATAAAACATAAATATTCACAATGTGATAGATTGGAATGTGTGCCAAGCCTTTGACAGGGCACTGAAGGAAATACTTGGAAATTCAAATTTTCCACAATTCATTATTAGATGATAAGATAAGACTTTTTAATTTTATGATTTTTTTAAATTAAATAAATAAGTTTTTTTCTTCTTTTTTTTTCTTTTTAAATTTTTTCTAATTTTTTGTTAATTATTTTATTTAGTTTTATTTAATTTTATTTTTATTTTGTAGTGTGCGCCCTATAAGCTGAAAAGGCCAGTGGCTCTCTGAAAATTATGCAGTCATGTGTTAGGTTGTTTCAAAGTGTGCTGTCAGTCAGTAACTGTAACTGTAAATCCAGGTAACCACACCTGTTGTTTGCAGAGCAGATATTTGTATTTGAAGAGGGAGGTGGAGCTAAGAGAGAACAGGAACACATTTTTGTTCTACCTCTAACTCTGGCTGCTAAAACAGAGTGAGCTAAGACCATGAGGTTCATTTCAACCCTTTTGCCAAACATGATATTTGATACAAGAGTTTCAAAGACCTCTAGCTCATCTCAACCACTTCATTTCCACTACTGTAATATCATTAGTAAGTATACTGTTTTAAAATATGACACTTACAAAATATATTCTGATGTATGTATTGTTTTAAAAGGCTTGCTCCCCCACCATTAAAGGGAGGAAAAACCTTAGTAAGTGTGAAGAAATGCTTCAAGTTTGTTGGGCCACAGGGATTCTGCCATCAAGTGCCCAAAGAAGCCCCCCCCCACACACACACACACACCCCGCCCCCCTTTTTTTCCCTTCAACATTCAATGCTGCCATTTATTAAGAGCTCAGTCTGAGATCATCATCTGATTTATTCGACCCCTGAGGAAAAAGCAAAAAGGGTCAGATTAAGTGCCAAAGTTTTCCCTGAACAGGTGAGTCTTCAGACGTCTCTTAAAAGTAGAAGGGGACTCTGTGGATCGTATGGAGTTGGGTAATTAATTCCACCATTAGGGCGCAACAGAGGAGAAGAGTCTGGCTAGAGATTAAGAGCCATGCTGGAGAAGGAGAAGAGAAGGGGACCAAGCACTGACCCCTGGGGTACCCCTGTTGATAAGCCATGTGATTCAGACAGTATTCCTCGCCATGACACTCTGAAAGATCTACCTGTGAGGTAGGACTTGAACCATGACAGAATAGATCCCGAGTTCAGAGAGTGGGGAGAGGAGAATTTGATAGTTTACAGTGTCAAATGCAGCAGAGAGATCCAGCAGTAGTAGGACAGAGGACTGATCAGCAGCTCCAGCCAGCCACAGTGATTCTGTGACTGACAAGAGTGCGGTCTCACTGGTCACACCTGAAGCCAGATTGATAGGCATCAATCAGATTGTTCTTCTGCTGTTCTTCTTCTTGATTAAAAAAAATCCCCAAATAAAAAAACACCAGAACAAATATCAGAACACAAACAAGAGGAGACTGCATCATACTGAGGTGTAGAACAGAGTTTGGCCAGAAGGTGGCGTCTATTAGAGGTGCACACTCATAAAACAGATTACCAGGACATATCAGAGATAAACATTGGTTGAAAACAAACCAATAATGCATAATTTAGTCTCTTTATCTATTTCTTGCTGCTGAGTTTTGTTGTATTCTACTTTTAGATAGCATTATTATTCATTTATATGTTTTGTGCAAATTGTCCATTTTTTTTTTGTTTAAACTGTGAGTGTTTTGTAAAATGCCTCATGAATAGTGTTGTCATTTATTCTGTTTTTTCTTCTTCTTGTAATTACAAGTATTATCAGTCCACAACAGGAAGATGAAATTATTTATTTATTTATTCATTTTTGCCATGAAAATCGTTCCTAATTTCCAAGAACTAGTGGTAAGAAAAATATCTAAATTCTTTCTCATTTAAAAAAAAAAGTAGTTTTTTTTAATAGAATGCATATTTGACAAATACTTTACCTAAAAATTGCCAAAACTGCCTGAAAACTAAAAAAAGATTCAGTTTCATTTCAGCACAAGAAAAGCTGAAATACTTTTAACTCTAAAATGTTGATCACCAACTGGTTCTATGTCTTTGTAAAGTCTCTCTTGGTCAGTTGAGTTTTGTGAGTTGCTTCCTCACTGCACTGTGATTGGTCAATGGATGTTTACCATTGTTTCGCACTTCCTTTGAGGAAGGGAGCATGTAATGCTACTCAAAATAAAGCAAGAACAACAGCACAATTTAAAATGGAACAACTATTTATCTACATCAAAAGTTTATTATTGACCATTTATCGCATAAAATGTGTGTATGAAATGTACCAAAGTAAGATTTGAAAATGTATAAGCTGCATAAGCACTTCATGTTGAGAAGCTAAAGTCAGGCAGTTTCTCTTGTGCAATAAATATCTGATAAGAGCAACTCTTGAACTCTTCATAAATCATGAAAAAGTCCAAAAGAAAACAGAAAAGAAGAAACAAGTATTGCATTTCATACCTCTGGTTTACTGTCAGTGTTAAATTCACATTTCATAAGCAGAAAACACCAAAAAAAAAAAAAAACAGTATTCATAGATTTGTTCCAAACAGTAAATCATCATGTGTGTCTGTTTAATATATTGAGTTCAGATGGGTCTATGTGTCCTCATGTGAAGCTTCCACCAGGTTATACAGGAACTCCTTTTTTGGCTTTACATCGTATGCCTTTCCATATGCAAATGGCAGCTAAGCCGCACAACACTCCCAGAACGAGCACAGGAGCCCCCAGAGCCAAAGCCACTGTGTTACTAGCTCCCACAGCTATAACCACCCCAGCTACCACCAGTAAAACAGCAGCTGCAGCTGCTACGCGTATATTCTTTCTTTTAACCTTCTTCTTCTTCTCCCTCTCTTTCTCTTGCTTCTCTCTTTCTGCATCCCACATTTTTTTCTCCTCCGCCTTCTGCTCTTCCTCTTCCTGTTTCCTGCGCTCCTCCTCCTCCCTCAGCTTCCTCTGGGCCTTCTCGTACATCTCATTGGTGTAGTGTTTCCCTCCGTTATCTTGTATCATTTCCTTGATCATGGTAACCAGCTCTTTGACCTGCACGCGGTCATCTGCATCGTTGTTGTTGAAGGCGTGATATCTACGGCCAAATGTGATGGACAGTCTCCGCAGCTCCTTGCACTCCTTTAAAGCGTTGTCAGCTTTGGCCTGATCCTTACATGTAAACAGCATGATGGTGTACATGGAGGCGTCGTCTCCAAAGTTATCTTGAATCCACTTCACGGCGTTTCGTTCCTCCTCGGTGAACCGTACTCCAAGCCTGATCACCAGCAGGAAGGCATGAGGGCCGGGCACCGACATCTTGACACACTCCTCTATCCTGACTTTTAATTCTTCCTCTGTGATAGCTGTGTCAAACAGACCTGGAGTGTCAATCACCTGGACCAAAGTCCCATCTACCTCCCCGCTCTGTGTCTCACAGTGTTTGGTCACAGACACGGGGCTGGGGTCCTCTTTGAATGCAGCTCTTCCAAGGATAGTATTTCCTGAGGCACTCTTTCCTGATCCGGTCTTGCCCAGCATGAGGGCCAGGAGGCAGAGGAGCAAGGAGAGGACTGTGAGTCCCCGGGCAACCTGGAGGGTCATGGGCAGGGCCAGGGTGGAGTCGTAGGTCTTACACTGGATCTGGCCTGTGGTCTGGGACAGGCAGTTAACATGATTTAAAATTAGAAATTAAGTATAAAAAGGATGTTAAGACTCTGTTTAACTTACTCTTCAGTCCATAATCAGCTGACCAGATGTCCACAGCTGGCATGAAGACGATCCTTTGTGTGATTCTTGTTGAGTAGCCGTGTGATGTGAGGAGCTGGTGACTTTCCTCTGTTATGACTGGCCAGCTTGTCTCTCTGGATCTCATACACAGGGATGTAGGAGGGCAGCAGTGTGTACTATTGCATGCTTAACACACACACACGCTCAAAGCTGGTTATGGATAAAAAAAAAAGACAACACAAGACCACTTTGTTACAAATATTGTTGACTGCTATCACGCAGTCACTACTTGGTGTTGAAGCTGACAGATTGAGGCACTAGATGGAGCCAGAGAGGAGTGAATGAAAGCTCACTGGAGCTCAGTCTTGGAAGCAAAATTAATCTAGCTGTGACTGACCTGTGAGTGATGACAAACTTCAGGGCTTTGGGATTTCCAAGATCTTCCTTAGCTTACAGTCCAACCATACAAAAAGAAAAGAGTTAATGTTGGGAATCAACATTTCAAACATGATGGTCAAGCTGACTGCAGAAAGACCTGAAGTCATATACACATCAAGCCGGAGGAAAAAAAACAGACTTTTAAGGCATTAAAATAAAAACAAATTTGTAGCCTGGTACAAAAAAAAGAAAAAAAAAAAAAAAGGTTATGTCTCCATAGCTTATTTCTCGGCACACACTGTACAGGGAGTGAATTTTCTCCTAATTCAACGATTTGTAGGATATTAGGATCACAAGTTTGTCCAATCAGAGGCAAAGCTCAGCTCATGTGACTGACAGGTGTTCTATCCACCTGTTTTTTCAGAGGCCTATGGGTGTTGACTTCCGCCTGCGGTTATCGACTTCCAGTTGCTGCCGCCAGCAAGCTAGCTCAAAACAACTTGCGTTAATCATTAATGCTGGACAGGGCTCAGTGTAAACTTTTTTTAAAAACATCCGCACTATGACTACACCTCATTTTGTCGCTTTCTTGCTTTTAAAAGATGGTTATTAGAGCGAGTATGACAGCTAGGCTAACATCGTCGACATTATCCACTGGAAAAGTGGCGATCATGATGAGCTATGGGTAGTCAGTAAAAAGGTGGATAGCTGTTAGAGAGGACGCTCAAAGCCCACGCCATGTCTAATACGGCCCCGTTGTATCAGGAACAGACAGGTGACATCTACGTCCATATTTTACAGTCTATGTAAAAGACACTAATTAGCACTGAATTGTTATTAAACAACCACTGTTTGATTGCACTCCTGCAGACTATGCTTTACTCATGGACATTTTTTTTCTGCCAAGCTCAATGCCCTCTGTCATGTACATAGAGGTTGCTACACTAAAACAGAACCGGCACACTTAGGAGACCAAAATCTGATCCCTCACCAGCAACTAATAAAGATTTAAATCTGACAGGCACAACAGGAAATAACTGCTGATTAAAGTTGAATACAACCTTATTAATGAAACAATGCACTGACTCTGCGGTCTGTTCTTTGAGAACACGGTGACAGGTTGCTTTGAAGAGCCACTAGATGGCATTAGACTGCAACCTTTTCCACACTGGCTTCCATATATTCTTTAATGCAGGGACCCAACTAGCTAAAGATTTTTCTTTTCTCTTTTCCATTTTTTTTACTCATGACAAAAAAAAAGATGATGTTAGTGAAAAAATATGAGAAGCCTGACACTTCTGGGGAGATAGAGAGTTTCTGAGTCAAATTGCACTTGATATTATCTTTTTTTTTTTTTTGCACTGAGCCTAACAGGCCAAACTTGTTTTAGTTCTCCGTTTGTATTCATGCATGGTTTCCAAGGCTTTTGACATCCACCAGCGTAAATAAACATTCAATTCAACTGGTAAAGGAAAGTAACTGGTGTAGCTCCTACTTTGGCAATAGGGCCAAGCTGACTGGCATCTCCTGTGGGCATATTTAATGTTGACAAGCACCCTTTACAGGATTGTATAGTTACTGTAAATTTTCCAATTCATTCTAAAAAAAAATCTGGGCCTGGGGTGTTTGATCTTGGATGGATATTTGGCCCTGTGTTTGTAGCCACAGGAGAAACAAAAATAAGCTTTTAAAATGAGAGACAAGGTATCTTCAAGATCTGGAACAAGTTTCTGCTCTTGTGTTTTTTACAATTTCTCAGACTGAGTCATTCAGGGACTGTTCAGATAAGAAGGCTGTTGGGATGGGGGTTTATGTTTCACTTTCCTGTAAACTGAAGGCAAAGAAAAAAAGAGGAGCAATGAGAGGGAGGAGGGTTTAAAATCACTTAAAAGAGCTAGGCGACAGAAAAGTCCAGACTCTTACTGACGGGATCTGAAGTTTAAGTGAGGTTTGACCTGGGTTTACGTTCTCTTTGGACAACAGGATGTCTTTCAGCTCCATAAAGGGTGAGTTTCTTTGCTGGAATGTAGTTGTATAAGTACAGTGGTGGCCAAATTTTTTTAGAACACCTGACAGATCTGAAAGTATTGACCTTATTTTTTATTTTCATTTATTTAGCCTTCAAAGCCTGAGCATGAATTATGTAGATGTTTAATTTGAACACAACAAATATCAGATGAAGTGAGTCCAACTGTTTTGGGAGGGGCTGAAGGCTGTACTTCAGGGGAGCCAGTCCTTTGTTTTCTTTTTGTAAGGAAAATGACCTAAACATCCTTATGCTGGCTCTAATCTGTGGTATGTAGAGCATTTATAGATGACTTTGTAGATGTTTCATTTTTAATATTTTTTTTAATGACCAATTCAACAAAAGCCTCTGAAATATGCCAACAAGTGTTCTGATCATTTTTGCCGCCACTTTATATGAGGCTTTAAATACACATACCCAGAGATACGACACAATCCATGAATTCAGATGAATAGCTGTGTGGCTGATTTTGTTTACAGACCCCAAAACTCCAGCTAAGCAGGATCTGAGGATAGTCCTGCTAGGGAAAACTGGATCAGGAAAGAGTTCAACAGGGAACACCATCGTGGGAAGGAAGGAATTTGAAGCAGACTTCTCACCATCTTCTGTGACAAAAACTTGTAAAAAAGTTATCTCCCACCATGACAATAGAACTATTAGTATCATCGACACCCCTGGAGTCTTCGACACATCGACCACAGGTGCAAGATTGAAAGATGAAATCGAGAAATGTATGATCCTCTCTGTCCCTGGGCCTCATGTGTTCCTGCTCGTAATCAGACTGGATGGTCGGTTTACAGAAGAGGAGAAGAGAGCCGTCAAGTGGATCAAAGACAACTTCGGTGAGGATGCCTCTAAGTACATGCTGGTGATATTCACCAGGGGTGATATGCTCGGGCAGAAGTCCATCAAGACTTTTTTAGAGGAAAGCTCTGAGCTCAGGGAGCTCATTAGAACCTGTAATGCCAGGTACATTGTGTTTGACAACACATGTCCTGGCAATAAAACTCAGGTTAATGATCTGTTCGCCAAAATCGACAAGATTGTGCAGTTAAACGGAGGTTATTACACCAGCAGTTTGTATGAGGAGGTCCAGAAAAAAATAAAGTCTGATGAGAGGTGGGAGAAGTGGGGAGGCTATGCAACCAAAATGGGCACAGCCCTGATAACAGCCGCAGTCCCTGCAGCAGGAGCTGCAGCGGGAGCTGCAGCAGGAGTTGCTGTAGTTGCAGAAGAAGCAGCTGTCTATTCCATGGGAGCAACTTTAATGGCTGCTGGAGGAGCTGCTTTTCAAGCTCTTGGGAAATGGATGAAGCCAAAAACAAAAGACAGCTAAGTGATGTCAATGTTTTTAAAGAGATGTGTACCCATTCATTTTATTTCCTGGACCTTTTACTTCTTCTATTCTTATTTTAAGTGTGAACTATTTCCTTCTTCTTTGAGCATGTTCATGTGCATAATGGTCACAGGATGTCTGCTTTGAACAGCTAAAACAATTACAGCTTAATGTGACATTTCTTTTTAGTTGATGCTGTACTTTATAATCCTGAATATGTTTCCTGGTATAAAGAAAGTTTTTTTTTATTGATTTGTGTTTAAATAAAATAAAATGATCTCATGAAAACGCCACAAAATGTTGTTGGTGTAACACAGTCTGTATCTAAAAACCTGATTAAAAGACTTACAAACAAAACTACCACACCCAAAGACTGATAAAACAAGAACTCCTACATTCTGAAACAAGCTGCCTGAGGATATCATAATAGCAGACTTTGTCCTTTTTTAAATCTCTTCTGCAGAAGATTTTTTAGCTGAGTGCATTTTAATACGTAAATGCTGATTTTAATTTTTATTAATTCTATATTACTTTTAACTTTTAACCTTTTTTTCAGGCAATATCACAGGTTGCTGTTGTACTGCGTGTTATCATATCCATGGTGTATCAATAGCTCATACCTTTCATATATACAGGGTATACCCTGAGTTCAGGGTGTACTCCACCTTTTGCCCTTAGACAGCTGGGATAGGCTCCAGCCACCCAGGACCCTGAACATGACAAGAGGTTAAGAAGATAAAATGAATGAATGACAGTTGTCAAAATGATCCATTCTTACAGAAAAAATCAGTTTATGTCCTTATAAAACATAAATATTCACAATGTGATAGATTGGAATGTGTGCCAAGCCTTTGACAGGGCACTGAAGGAAATACTTGGAAATTCAAATTTTCCACAATTCATTATTGGATGATAAGATAAGACTTTTTAGTTTTTTTTTTAGTTTTATGATTTTTTTTTTAATTAAAAAAAATAAGTTTTTTTTCTTCTTCTTTCTTTTTTTTTATTTATTTTTTTTTTTTATTTAATTTAATTTTATTTTATTTTTATTTTGTAGTGTGTGCCCTATAAGCTGAAAAGGCCAGTGGCTCTCCAGGTTGTTTCAAAGTGTGCTGTCAGTCAGTAACTGTAACTGTAAATCCAGGTAACCACACCTGTTGTTTGCAGAGCAGATATTTGTATTTGAAGAGGGAGGTGGAGCTAAGAGAGAACAGGAACACATTTTTGTTCTACCTCTAACTCTGGCTGCTAAAACAGAGTGAGCTAAGACCATGAGGTTCATTTCAACCCTTTTGCCAAACATGATATTTGATACAAGAGTTTCAAAGACCTCTAGCTCATCTCAACCACTTCATTTCCACTACTGTAATATCATTAGTAAGTATGCTGTTTTAAAATATGACACTTACAAAATATATTCTGATGTATGTATTGTTTTAAAAGGCTTGCTCCCCCACCATTAAAGGGAGGAAAAAACCTTAGTAAGTGTGAAGAAATGCTTCAAGTTTGTTGGGCCACAGGGATTCTGCCATCAAGTGCCCAAAGAAGCCCCCCCCCCCCCCCCCCCCCCCCCCCCCACACACACACACACACACCCCGCCCCCCTTTTTTTCCTTCAACATTCAGTGCCGTCATTTATTAAGAGCTCAGTCTGAGATCATCATCTGATTCATTCGACCCCTTAGGAAAAAGCAAAAAGGGTCAGATTAAGTGCCAAAGTTTTCCCTGAACAGGTGAGTCTTCAGATGTCTCTTAAAAGTAGAAGGGGACTCTGTGTATCGTATGGAGTTGGGTAATTAATTCCACCATTGGGGAGCAACAGAGGAGAAGAGTCTGGCTAGAGATTAAGAGCCATGCTGGAGAAGGAGAAGAGAAGGGGACCAAGCACTGACCCCTGGGGTACCCCTGTTGATAAGCCATGTGATTCAGACAGTTCTCCTCGCCATGACACTCTGAAAGATCTACCTGTGACGTAGGACTTGAACCATGACAGAATAGATCCTGAGTTCAGAGAGTGGGGAGAGGAGAATTTGATGGTTTACAGTGTCAAATGCAGCAGAGAGATCCAGCAGTAGTAGGACAGAGGACTGATCAGCAGCTCCAGCCAATCACAGTGATTCTGTGACTGACAAGAGTGCGGTCTCAGTGGAGTGGTCACACCTGAAGCCAGATTGATAGGCATCAATCAGATTGTTCTTCTGCTGTTCATCTTCTTGATTCAAAAAAATCCCCCAAAATAAAAAACACCAGAACAAATATCAGAACACAAACAAGAGGAGACTGCATCATACTGAGGTGTAGAACAGAGTTTGGCCAGAAGGTGGCGTCTATTAGAGGTGCACACTCATAAAACAGATTACCAGGACATATCAGAGATAAACATTGGTTGAAAACAAACCAATAATGCATAATTTAGTCTCTTTATCTATTTCTTGCTGCTGAGTTTTGTTGTATTCTACTTTTAGATAGCATTATTATTCATTTATATGTTTTGTGCAAATTGTCCATTTTTTTTTGTTTAAACTGTGAGTGTTTTGTAAAATGCCTCATGAATAGTGTTGTCATTTATTCTGTTTTTTCTTCTTCTTGTAATTACAAGTATTATCAGTCCACAACAGGAAGATGAAATTATTTATTTATTTATTCATTTTTGCCATGAAAATCGTTCCTAATTTCCAAGAACTAGTGGTAAGAAAAATATCTAAATTCTTTCTCATTTAAAAAAAAAAGTAGTTTTTTTTAATAGAATGCATATTTGACAAATACTTTACCTAAAAATTGCCAAAACTGCCTGAAAACTAAAAAAAGATTCAGTTTCATTTCAGCACAAGAAAAGCTGAAATACTTTTAACTCTAAAATGTTGATCACCAACTGGTTCTATGTCTTTGTAAAGTCTCTCTTGGTCAGTTGAGTTTTGTGAGTTGCTTCCTCACTGCACTGTGATTGGTCAATGGATGTTTACCATTGTTTCGCACTTCCTTTGAGGAAGGGAGCATGTAATGCTACTCAAAATAAAGCAAGAACAACAGCACAATTTGAAATGGAACAACTATCAATCTACATCAAAAGTTTATTATTGACCATTTATCGCATAAAATGTGTGTATGAAATGTACCAAAGTAAGATTTGAAAATGTATAAGCTGCATAAGCACTTCATGTTGAGAAGCTAAAGTCAGGCAGTTTCTCTTGTGCAATAAATATCTGATAAGAGCAACTCTTGAACTCTTCATAAATCATGAAAAAGTCCAAAAGAAAACAGAAAAGAAGAAGCAAGTATTGCATTTCATACCTCTGGTTTACTGTCAGTGTTAAATTCACATTTCATAAGAAGAAAACACCAAAAAATAAAAACAGTATTCATAGATTTGTTCCAAACAGTAAATCATCATGTGTGTCCATTTAATATATTGAGTTCAGATGGGTCTATGTGTCCTCATGTGAAGCTTCCACCAGGTTATACAGGAACTCCTTTTTTGGCTTTACATCGTATGCCCTTCCATATGCAAATGGCAGCTAAGCCGCACAACACTCCCAGAACGAGCACAGGAGCCCCCAGAGCCAAAGCCACTGTGTTACTAGCTCCCACAGCTATAACCACCCCAGCTACCACCAGTAAAACAGCAGCTGCAGCTGCTACGCGTATATTCTTTCTTTTAACCTTCTTCTTCTTCTCCCTCTCTTTCTCTTGCTTCTCTCTTTCTGCATCCCACATTTTTTTCTCCTCCGCCTTCTGCTCTTCCTCTTCCTGTTTCCTGCGCTCCTCCTCCTCCCTCAGCTTCCTCTGGGCCTTCTCGTACATCTCATTGGTGTAGTGTTTCCCTCCGTTATCTTGTATCATTTCCTTGATCATGGTAACCAGCTCTTTGACCTGCACGCGGTCGTCTGCGTCGTTGTTGTTGAAGGCGTGATATCTACGGCCAAATGTGATGGACAGTCTCCGCAGCTCCTTGCACTCCTTTAAAGCGTTGTCAGCTTTGGCCTGATCCTTACATGTAAACAGCATGATGGTGTACATGGAGGCGTCGTCTCCAAAGTTATCTTGAATCCACTTCACGGCGTTTCGTTCCTCCTCAGTGAACCGTACTCCAAGCCTGATCACCAGCAGGAAGGCATGAGGGCCGGGCACCGACATCTTGACACACTCCTCTATCCTGACTTTTAATTCTTCCTCTGTGATAGCTGTGTCAAACAGACCTGGAGTGTCAATCACCTGGACCAAAGTCCCATCTACCTCCCCGCTCTGTGTCTCACAGTGTTTGGTCACAGACACGGGGCTGGGGTCCTCTTTGAATGCAGCTCTTCCAAGGATAGTATTTCCTGTGGCACTCTTTCCTGATCCGGTCTTGCCCACCAGGACTATTCTCAACCCTCCAGACAAGTCCAGACCTGGAACAGCAGAAACAAAATTATCATGTTGAAGAAAACTAAGTCATTTATTTATTGCAGTCCGAATCTGAAGTATGTGTTGATTCTATGTATCCCTTTAAAAGCATCCTGTGCCTTTTTAAAGGACTTTTTGTTTTGTTGTGTTTTTTCCCATGCAATATAAACATTTGGCTATGAAAGAAACTGACATATGACATAAAAAGAAAATCAGACCATTGGCAACAAGATTAACCGTTCTTAAATTGTAATTAATGCCTGAAACTGCTGTGGGGAGAAGGGTTTTACTCCAGACAAACAACATTTAGATGAAGAAAAAGTCAATACACACAAAGTTACACATTTACCTGTTTAAAGAAAAAGGGAAAAAAAAGGGAATATTGTTCAGAAAACAATAGTGACACACAAAGGGCAATATCAAAGGTATCATTTTGTCCACAAGGCGTGTCAAAGGTCACCAAACTTTAAGTTGCAAAGTAGAAGCTTTATATAACAGAACAATGATAATGTCTCAGGAGTGTACAGAGAAAATGTTCTTTTTCTGATTTTCCATTCATTCATCTTCTATACCCCTTATCCTGTTCAGGGTCATGGGTGGCTGGAGCCTATCCCAGCTGGCTTAGGTCGAGAGGCGGTGTACACCCTGGACTGGTCGCCAGCCAATCACAGGGCTGACACACAGAGACAGACAACCTTTCACGCTCATACTCACACCTACGGGCAATTTGGAATCACCAGTTGACCTGATGAGCATGTTTTTGGACTGTGGGAGGAAGCCAGAATACCCGGAGAGAACCCATGCATGCACGGGGAGAACATGCAAACTTCTCACAGAAAGGCACACCTTGCCCAAACCTGGATTCGAACTGGCAACCTTCTTGCTGTGAGGCAGTAGCACTAACAGCTGCACCACCGTGCAGCCTTTTTCTGATTTTCGGGCTTAAAAAATAAAAACCTAATTGATCAGCACTTTGTGGAAATTCTGTGCAAAGACATAGAGCATTAAAAAATACTGCAAACCAGCAAACATCTATTGAAACAGCAAAATATATCCATATAAAACATGCGAAACATTTTAAAAAGTAATGAGTATTAAACATGAACCCGCTCTCATCACCCAGGAGTTCTTGAAACTGAGCTTTAAAGTCTAACATTTGCAGTTGCCACATTGGAAATGCTGACTCAACCCGACTTTGATTTGATCCAGCTGGAAGCAAAGAGGCATGGCCTCTTGTCTGACAGTTACATCAGCCACTCCCCTTTGTTTAACAAAAATCCTGACCTTAATACCTCCAGAATTCCACAGCGCCTGTACCCTTATCATGAATACAGGAGCTGGACTTTGGTATGTTTAATCCTGATCTACAGACAGGCATTTGATATAGGTTTGCCATGGTTTTTAGAATAAGAATCAGTTTTTAAAATCAGAGGTGGACACCTGGATAAATCATAACCAGCCGCCCATATGGCCATCTGCAGTACTACTGTTAAAAAGGAGCAATATTAAAGGGACAAAAACAAGGGTTTCACCTATAATTTGTATATTTAAAAGTATGTTTTATCTGGCAAAAACTCTTTTACGTAATTACAAAATTGCAGCAAAAAATAATCATCCTTATATAGTTTCTTACCTATATTTTAAAATATCATATTAAGTTTGATGTTTGTATAAATCCACTTATTGTTGAAAGTGGAAGTCAGAGTAGCTTAACTTCACCACACATATGTCTGTATTTGTGACATCATCCCATAAAAATGTCAGAAATGGCTGCTTAACCAGACGGGCGAGGTCAGCGAAAGAGCTTCACTGGGCAGTGAGCAACGAAGCAAACCCAGAAACTCACTGGCTTACAACAACTTTACTCTAAATCAAGGAACCAGGGGAAAAACAAACAAACAAAGACATTTTCTCAAATGTAGTTACAAAAATTTGCTTTCAAAGGGTTTAAGGGACATGGCAAGAGGCCCCAAGGTTGGACTTTTTTTTTTATAACAAACTTTCCGTATTTCATTCCAACTTTATGGGAAACAGTGTGTATATATATATATATATATATATATATATATATATATATATATATATATATATATATATATATATATGATAACTTCAGTTTAATGTGTTTCTTTGTTCTCTTTCTGGAAAAAAAAGTTGCAACCAGGATGACATCCTGTTTTTAAATCCTCTCCTACATTACAGCCGCAGAATGAAATGGTTGAATGTGGTGTGGAACCACCACATTAACCTTAATACAAAAGGAACAACTACAAAGATTAAACTATTAATACTAGAGGAAAGCTTTTCACAACCCAGCAGCCCCACACTTCTTGATCTGAAAGCGAAAAGCGAAATCAGTTTCTTTTACATTCAAAGAGCAAATACGTTACAAGAACCCCCCGTTCCTCATGAAAGAGCAGCGTATATATATAGGTACCTAAGTATTCTGAGGGTTTTCATGCCAGAGACAATGAATGAACATACCGTCAAAGTTATTCAGACCACACCCATCAGAGCGAGGGAGACTTTTCTGCTTCTTTTCTCGCAGAGGTATTGCTGTGACATTGGGGGACATCATTGAGACACAAAGAACACAGACTATTAGTCACTGACATCATTATCAAAGTCTACCTTTTTTCTCTGTATCTTTTGTGCTCTCTCCAGTGGTACATTAAGTCTTAGCTCCTACAGCATTCAGTGGATCAAAGCTGTATTTGAACAGGAAGTCACATTTACTGTCTTACCTTCAGCCATGGTAACAAGTGTACCTTTTCCAGTCCCCGGGTGACCAAATACGTTGTTCCAGGCCTAAATGGTGGGCACAGACCTGCTCCAGGTTTGGTCTTAGACATTAGTGTTGTGGGAAACTTCTGGAAGCCTGGCCTAAGCACAGGGGGCTTCCTATTTCCTTGTATTGTCTTTGGTTTACATCTGAAAATGTTCATCCCCCACAGAGGCTGTGACAGCACTCTGAATGTGCTCAGTTTGTCTATTTGAATGACTTGTTTAAGAAAGTGTGATGATATCTAGAGAAACTACAGAGGAGCAGCCATAAAACAGCATAAAAAGTTAAGGCCAAATGTTCATTAACTGCTTCAAAATGTTAGCAGTGTTGATGCAGGTGTTTTTTTTTTCATGTTCTTATAAAGTTAAGAATTTGCAAATTACCCTCTGTGATGAGGGCTGAGACTGTCTAATTTAAATGTAAATGATAGAACAAGAATGCAACTAAACTAACCCTTAACCAAAACGTAATAAATTAGTATCAACTAAAACAAACAAGCATTAAACTGATGAGAAGTACTCTGTAAAAAAAAATTTATTGAAAGTGTTTTTATCCAATCATATCAATGTTTTCAGCACTCATTGCTGAATTATAACAGAATATTTATGTGAATATTTCACTTTAGTGGTATTCAGAGGAGGGCTTCAAAATTTACTTATGTTTAAAGTCCTGATCACGAGCGCTAACTCCAATAAGAGCTGATGCAGTCGAGAACTTCTCGTCCGACTGCACCGCCTGCCATTGAGAAAATATTTGAAGGGTAAAAATAGTTTAATCCAAGCATTCCAGTGAAAGCATACAGCAAACGTTGACAGCTGGCAGCCCTATCCTCCTCCTCTTTCTGCTTCCTTCTTCTCCTCTCCTCCTCTTCCTCCTCCCTTCTTCTCTGCTCCTCCAGCTTCCTCTGGGCCCGCTGGTACATCTCATTGGTGTAATGGCTCCCTCCATTCAGTGTCACCATTGAGTCAATCTTTTGTAGAAGCTGGTGAACCTGCTCTCTGCTTTGTCTCTGGTCATTGATGAGCGAGTGGTATCGCCCCCCACACTCGTTGATTAGTCTTTGTAAATGTTTGCTCTCTCCCACAAAGCTCTTCACTGATTTCTCTCCCAACAGGTCAGCATGTGTGAACAGGACTATAGTGTACATGGAAGAATCTGTGCCAAAATTATCCTGGATCCACTTCACAGATGCCTTCTCCTCTTCGGTGAATCTTGCCTTCAGACTTATCACTAACAGAAAAGCATGGGGACCAGGAACCGACTGTTCGATACACTCCTCAATCCTTTCTTTCACGTCTTCTTTAGTTTTGCTGGTGTCAAACAGGCCTGGGGTGTCAATAACAGAAATGTTCCTGTCACCATCTCTCACCTCTTGTCTGTGACAGCCTGACGTCACAGACTCAGGTGAAATGTCTGATTCGAAAGCACGACTTTGCCCGAGGATGGTGTTTCCTGTAGCACTCTTTCCTGATCCAGTTTTTCCCACCATAATTAGTCTCAAATCCTTCTGATGTGAAGAACCTAAGGTTTAAAAAAACTGAGTGAGGCATGTGGGAAGTGTTTTTGTTCAAGTGTTGAAAGATTTTCTCTGCTTTCTTGCTCACTAAATGTTTGTTACTTTAACCTCATGTATGCATAACTGTCAAATCTTCCTTATCAGTATCAGCTCAAAGAAGTCTAAACAAAGCGACTATAAAGATTAAAAACATGTCTTAAGATTTAGACTTGGTTTTTAGCTCTTAAATTAATTTTAGAGATGCAATCAGGGCTAGTGATCATGTCTTTTATTCAGACATTTTTTAAAATGTAATAAGTTATGTTTTTAATTTGTCTGTTTAACTGACAAATGTAGCAAAGTTTCCAGTTTACTTTACAAAAAATATCTGCCATGTCGCTGACATTTCACTTTTGTATTTCACTTACCTTTGTGTTGATTTTGGCAATGAGCAGGCTGATCAAATAATGTCACCAGCACAAGCAGGGTGCATCCAGAAATCCAAGCTTTTAATCCCAACATCTCAGAGCCAGAACAGTAGTCAAAGCTTTCTCTCTACATTCAAATATATCTTGTACCGACCTGCTACGGCGATTTCCAGGTTAAAATGCCAGCACAGAAGGTTTTACGGCACCCAAATCAGAGCACACCCACATAGAGACCGGTTCACTATAGTTTCAGTTTCATTTCCTGGGAAAAACTCCACTGAATCCTGTAAATGCATACGCGGGCTGTGGCTGCCTAAAAGAGGAGCGCGCCATCTACTGGACAGATGAAAACTGTAGCGGCTCAAATGTGTTAACAGAAAAGGTCAACAAGTGTTTTGTTTTATTAAATCCAGGTATACAAATTGAGAAATCTGGAAAAAAGGTCGAGAGGCACAGAATCCAAAGAATCCAGAGTCCATTATGAAGTCTATGCAGTCTGTGGTGGTTTGGGGTGCCATGTTACCATGTTATCCTCTCAACTACTGTTTTATCAAGCCGAGTCAATAAATGGAGCACTTCATTTTTCGACTGCTAAGAAGTTTCATGGAGAAGCTGATTTCAATACCTATCAGGACTTACCATATGCTCAAAGTGCCAAAACTACCAGCAAAGGATTTGCAGACCACATTACTGTGCTTGACTGGCCAGCCTACTTGGATGACATGGATCCTATCGAGCATCTGTGGCATACCCAACCCAGAAATACAGACAAGCTGAAGACTGCTATCATAGTGGCCGTTGGGTCACACCTGAGCAGCGCAACATGTCACCCTGTCACACACCAACCCGAAATATAATTATAAATTAAATAAGTAATAAAACCTGAAATGTAATAAATGACCCAAAATGTACATCTCTGGTCACTGTTACATATCGGGCTCTAATGCAACCTCTATGACACACTCCACCTTTTCAGTGATTCCTGGCAAAGGTGCATTTATAGAGTAGTACTGAGTGTAAGTGACCACGCTTTCAGAAGTTGGACATTTTTCTCATGTTCCTTTTTGATCAAAGAAAATATTCTGAAGTACTGCTTACAAAGACAAAAGATATAAGGGAGAACAGGTTAGTTACATCTTGCCACCAGAGGGCGCTGTCTCTCAAATTGTGGTATGGAAATTTCTGGAATTGGGATCAGAGTTCACCTACATTGTCTTCTCTAGGGTAAGACAGCTGAACGTGAGGTGTGAGGACTTTGTGTTTTTAATGTCAAATTGTAAATATTCAGCTCTCAGTGTTTTTCTTTAAGACTTTTACACAATGAGTTTATAACAAAACAACTGTTAGCCTTAAAAGGTGTGATGGGAAAGCTACAGGTCTGATTGTTATTAGCTAGCTTACTAGTTGTTACCAAGCGGCAACCTCCGGTCTGAAAATATGAGGCAATGCGGAAGTGCTAAAGTCTGCTGTTCCTCGAGTGTCCGCTTGAGGCTGGCTCCGGAAGTACCGGAAGTCACGTACACACCAAGCCAAAAAAAGCCGTTTTCATGGCCAAAATAAGCCTATTTACAGCCTGGTACAAAGAATGTCTCCCGTCTGAATCGCTAATTTCACTAACGGCACGCACTGTGGGGGGGGGTGAATTTTTTTCTAAATCGGCAGTGTCCACAATATCAAGCTCGCCAGTTCGTCCAATCAGAGGCACAGCTCAGATCACGTGACTGTGGAGCGTCCTATGGTTGTTACTGTGGAGACCCACAGCACGCCTCATTTCCAATATGGCCGCGCCGACCGTTTGGCTTCAAAAGTCCGTCTCAGGAACAGATGGGTGACGTCGCGGAGACTACGTCCATTAATTATACAGTCTATGGTTGTTACACAGTTGTTAGCCTTGATGCTAGCAAGAAATTTCATCTGAGGTTGTTTGACACATATAGAAATAAATTAGCATCAGTTAAAATAAACAAGCAATAAAGCTGATGAGAAGTTAACTGCAGCTCAAGATTTACTGAAGATGTTTTTTTCCAATCATATCCATGTTTTCAGCACTCAGTGCTGAATTCTAACAGAACATGTATGCTAATATTTTACTTTAGTGGTATCCAGAGGTGGCAAACACCTGTTAGAGCTAATCCACGACTAAACATCTCCTTAAAATTTACTTTTGTTTAAAGCTTTTTTGATGACAAGCACTAACTCCACATGTGTCTGATGCAATCAAGAGCCTCTGGTCCGAGTGCACCGCCCACTAGAGTGAGGATATATGAGGGGAAAACAGTGCTTACTCCAGCTATTCCAGTCAAAGCTAACAGCAAACGTTTACATCGAGCAGTCTTTTCTTCTTTAGCTTTCCTTTCATTCCTTCTCCATTCTGCCTCCCTTCTTCTCCTCTCCTCCTCTTCCTGCTTCCTTCTTCTCCTCTCCTCCTCTTCCTCCTCCCTTCTTCTCTGCTCCTCCAGCTTCTTCTTGGCCCTCTGGTACATCTCATTGGTGTACTGGCTTCCTCCATTCAGTGTCACCATTGAGTCAATCTTTTGTAGAAGCTGGTGAACCTGCTCTCTGCTTTGTCTCTGGTCATTGATGAGCGAGTGGTATCGCCCTCCACACTCGTTGATAAGATTTTGTAAATGTTTGCTCTCTCCCACAAAGCTCTTTACTGATTTCTCTCCCAACAGGTCAGCATGTGTGAACAGGACTATAGTGTACATGGAAGAATCTGTGCCAAAATTATCCTGGATCCACTTCACAGATGCCTTCTCCTCTTCGGTGAATCTTGCCTTCAGACTTATCACTAACAGAAAAGCATGGGGACCAGGAACCGACTGTTCGATACACTCCTCAATCTTCTCTTTCACGTCTTCTTTAGTTTTGCTGGTGTCAAACAGGCCTGGGGTGTCAATAACAGAAATGTTCCTGTCACCATCTCTCACCTCTTGTCTGTGACAGCCTGTCGTCACAGACTCAGGTGAAATGTCTGTTTTGAAGGCACGACTTTGCCCGAGGATGGTGTTTCCAGAAGCACTCTTTCCTGATCCAGTTTTTCCCACCAGAATGAGTCTCAAATCCTTCTGATGGGCAGAACCTAGGGTTAAAAAAAAACTGAGTGAGGCAATGTGGCATCAATTTCAACATTCTGGGGGTATAAAAAGCGGATATTGTCAGTAAGTCATTTCATTCTTTCAGTTCATCATTCAAGCAGCCACAAACACACATTGTTCTTTAACGGATGAGCAGCACCACCTGGCCATAGTGCGCTTTCAGGCGAGTAGCAGGCAATCAGATGTTGCTCATGAACTTGGTGTGACCCAAACTGTCATCTGCAGACTTGCAACAAGACACAAAAGTACTGTGACAGAGCCCGGAGTGGAGCCCCACGAGTGATGGACCGCAAAGATGACCAGTGCCTAAGGACCTATGCACTCAGACACCGTTATGCAATTGCAACACAGCTGCAGGCCTGTTTACGAGAAGTGAGGGAATACTCCACTGACACCAAGACACCGCCATGACCGTTTGCAGTGGTCTACTGTCCAGTTCACTGATGAGTGTCGGGTCACCTTGCACAGAAATGATGGTCGTCTAGAGTTGCTAGAGAAGGCAAGGTGAGCGATAAACCAAGGTCAACATGGTCCCCAGGGTTGGCTCTTGTGGAGGAGGTGCAACAGTCTGAGCAGGCATCACCAGTCAGCACAAAACAGATTTGGTGATTGTAGATGGCTCAGTCACTGCACGTTCTCACCTCAAAGACATCATAGAACCCATGATCATCCACAAGCACACCTCCAACTTTCTGTTCATGGATGATAATGCTCCACCACATCATGCCAGAATTGTGACAGCTCGACTTCAGGAAGTCAGAGTGCCTCATATGGTATGGCCAGCAATGTCCCCTGACCTGAACCCCATAGAGCACGTCTGGGACCAGCTGAAGAAGAGACTGGATGCTCGTACCCCACCCCCACGTGACCTGGCAGAACTGTGTGTAGCACTTGTGGAGGAGTGGAACACATTTCCTCAGAACAACATCATGAGGCTAGTAAGGAGCAGGAGACATCACTGTCAAGCTGTCATTGTGGCAAAAGGTGGAAACACCCGCCACTGACTTTATCAATTTTGGTTAATGGGGGCCATCTTTTTTATTATTTAAATTGTTGAGGTAAGAAATATTGAACCACTGAAAATGGCGTTTCTTCTCATTCCTTAATAATAATATTGAAGGGAACTATTACTTATTTCATTAAAATTCAGACCAAATAGGAAACGTACTCATGTAAGTAACAATATCCCGAACTTATTCTGAGTAGTGTATGTTGTCTTATCAGTATCAGCTCAAAGAAGTCTGAACTGAGCCAATAGAAAGATTGATAACAGGTTTTAGGATTCAGACTTGGTTTCAGACCTCAAATGAATTTTAAAGATGCAATAAGGTTGAGTGCTCATATCTTTTATTCAGACGTTATTTTCCCAGAACAGACAACGACTAAGAAAAACAAAACATATACGAAAGACTTGTTTTAAAAAATCTATCAAATAAAATTAAAAATATGCAGTGTCACTGACATTTCACTTTTGTACTTCACTTACTTTTGTGTTGATTTTGGCAATGAGCAGGCTGATCAAATAATGTCACCAGCACAAGCAGGGTGCATCCAGGAATCCAAGCTTTTAATCCCAACATCCTTGCAAAAACAATGTCTGGTAAAAAATTACAAAAAAAAGTTTAGATGCAAAGGAAATCTAATAACCCTTTAGCAAGTTAAAGTTTAGATGTAAAACAACGTGATCAGTAGTCAAACGTGCAACTAAACAATTAAGCATTTAAAGCAAAGCTCTCTCTCTTTCAACATTCGAATATATCTTGCACCGACCTGTAACAGCGATTTCCTTTTTTGAGAGGTCAGCGGATATGCTTTATGCATCAAAATCTGAGCCCAATCACGTCTCCACTTTTCACTTCAGCTTAAGTTTCGTTTCTTTGAAAACTCCACTGAAATGTGACTGCATACTCTGTCTGCAGCTGTCTAAAATAAGAGAGAGCCATCTACTGGCCAGATGAAAAGCATACAGGCTCGGATCGCAATGCCTCAAACGGTTTCAGATTCAAAGCAAGTTCCGTGCAGATTATCACTCGTCAGATTTACAAGAACTTCACTTGATATAAAGGTGCAGCAGCATCTTTTTAAAAAAATCAGAGAAAATTAATACTCTACTTATTATCAAGAATAAAAAAGTTAATGAACAGTTGTAGAATGATGGATAAGGTAGATAAGACATGACAAATACAAACCACGTGAGCTGTAAAATCCCAAACTGTTGGTGAATGTGAAGCTGGATTCTTTACTCCTGCGAGCAGAGCAGCTTTACTCCAACACGGTTACGATTTAATCTTCTTCACACAAGATTTAAATAACAATACCATGAAGTTTTTAAACTCAAATAAATGTTAACGTATCTCATTTTCTAAATCCCAAATATGAAGTAAGCTGTCATCCTTTTACTGACCAACCATCAGCTGCTCTCGAACGTAACCGCGTATCTGGTCTGCCCTCTAGTGGGCATTGAGGGACACAGCAGCATCTATTCTAGTTTTTAATCTGTGTCCCTTCATATGCCTATTTCTAAGAAGTTTTGCACTCGTGAGAAATAAATCCCGGATTATACTTGATGTGCTCTAAATTTGAATGTGCATATGTTCTATTCTGCCTGAAAGTAATTGACCACATATACAGACAGAACGTGTTTTATTTATTTATTTATTTATTTATTTATTTATTTATTTATTTATTTATTGTTGATCTATCAAGTGTAGGACATATTCAGGTAAATTGGGGATGAATTTAAAAAAAAAAGCATATTGACACTAGGAAAATAAACAGAAGGTATGAACCTACCTGAATGTGTAAGTGTTCCTCAGTTCCCTCTTATGATGACTGGTGAAAGAGCCCTTCATATCCAGCTATTTAATATCTCAGATGCTCAGCTAGTGTTTGAGGCACTTCTGGCTTCACATCAGTTTTACTTTATGTAATTACACTTTCTTTTAAAACAGAGGAGCAGTCAGGGCAAACATCCAGTGAGTAGGCCGAACCAGAAGAGCACTCTGTTTTATCTGATCGCGTGACAGGCCCTCTGCCTCACTCCATCTTTATCTGCAAGATCTCGACCCCGCTGCTGTGAACTATAGCGACTGATTGGACTGCTGACATTTCTGTGTACTCAGGGTGAAGGCCAGCTCATATTCTCACCTCATGTTTGAAGTCACAGGCTGGAAAGGATGAGCATTTGCCTCAGTAAAATCTGAGAGACGGATGTGACACACTTTGTTATGGAAGATGGCCTTTCAAACTTTCAGAAAAAGTCAGTTTTACAAACATGTCACATAAACAATCTCCTTCATTTCTGAGTGAACCTTTCTTTCACTTATAAATTAGAAGTGTTTGTTTACATCTTTGTCCTGGTAGGGGAAAAAATAACAGGGGGGCCAAAGCTCTGAGAAAAGTTTCAGAGCTTGTGGATGATGCATTTTTAACCTCTAAATATAACAGACATTTTATAACCTGATCAACAGGGTTTGAAATTCAAACCCCATAACACCCCCAAAGTAAGGATTCTTTGGGTTAAAATAAAGTTGCTAAAACAACAAGTAGACGCTGATTACAGATGATGTGTGAGGTCATTGCTGATAAAGATTATATGTTAATTTATACATTTTTAAAATTATTTTTAAGAGAAAGTTATAATAATAATAATGATAATAATAATAATAATAATAATAATAATAATAATAATAATAATAATAATAATAATAATTATTATTATTATTATTATTATTATTATTATTATTATTATTATTATTATTATTATTATTATTATTATTATTCCTTGTATACTGGTTGATGTGTACACAGTGTGTGTTATAAAATACAGCAATGCATCATGGCCTAAAGGATGAAGTTCATGAGCTGCTAACAACTCCTCCATCTCAAGGTCAAGACTTAGTGGAAAAACAGCATCACGTTTCAATTGTCAGTGCTCAGAAAGAAGCCTTTCATCCTGTGCTTTACATATATGTGTGTCGATGTGTGTGTCAGAAAAACAAGCAGAGACAAAACAACCAAAACATACATGTATGTCCTTCCAACACGTGCAAGTGGGGCAAAAGCATCTTGTCATCAGTGGCAATGATGTCGTCAAATTGTATTTTGTGTGTTTGCGTGTGTGTGTCTATGTGTAGTTGTATGTGGGTGGATCAGCACATGTTTGTGTGGTTGATTACAAAGAAAAAACAAGATGGTATGTGTCACTGCACATGCGGCCACAAAGGGCTGAAAATGGGAGGATTTGCCTTAAAAAGTGTTGTTTCCTGTGCAGCAGAGCAGAGAGGGGGGCTTCTGAATGTCTTAAAGCAGAGAAACCAAACATGGTGAACAGCAGTGAAATGCTATACATTAAATACATTTTCACTCGCAGCTGACAGCCTTGTTCAAAAATGTTTTTAGACAGGAGGTTGCCATTAAAAAAACAAAGTTCTTCTGGTTTGATTAATAAGAGATACAGTTAAAAACGCAGAAGGAAAGATGAAAACTATAAATTGAAAAGAAAAAAAAAATCACTCAAGCGAAAACATGAAGGCTGCCATCCATACAACGTGTTTGTGGAGGCCAACATTTGAGCTGCTAAATTTAAGGGTCACCATGAAATGAACAGCTGTTTTTACTCTTAAAATCCAGTCATGATGAACAATGATGTAGCCTAAAGTTCCCTATAGAAAGTAACACGTGAGAAGTTGAAAGGCAGATAGTCAGGTCTGTTGCTATGGTAACTCGAACTTTGTGTGTTGAGTTGTGAGGATAATAGGCAACGCACCATCTGATAGCTGTCAGATGGAGCAGATGAATAGCACAATGGAAGAAAGGGTACAGGGTTCACGTGACATTACAGTTTATTACTCCACATTAGTGGGGGTTTTTTCTCACCACACCATTAATAGATGTTCCTTGTATTATACCAAAGACAACATTAGATGTGGTTTCCACCAGATCTCTCTTGTCCTCAGCCTGACTGTGGCACGGATACTTTCTGAGGCTTTCAGCCGTCATGACTCACCTACTCACACCTCAAACCTTTAGAATAGTGTCCAATTAGAGCTGAATGAAGTGACTTTCACATTTTCTTTTTTCTTCAGGAAATCACACATGATCTCGGTGGTGACATAGTTTGATGATCATGTTGATGGCATAAAGAAAGGTACTGAGAGTTAACACCTTTAGGTGCCAGCGTGGGAGGGATGATGTACGTATATCCACCTATACTGCAAAGGATAAGCCAACAGAAATGGAATATTCCATGCGTGTTACAAATAGGCATGCTGGGTAAAACTACTCATAGTTTGGGATCATGTAAGGTCTGCTGTAAAAGTTAAACCCTCCATCATCTGTTGTTCATTACATAAATAAATTGTGACCTCATGAGCAAGGTGTTGCTGCGGATTGTGGAGCCCACAACCAAACCTCCTTTCCTTTGTGTCATCCATTCGGAGGAGGATTTTCATGGATGTAAAAACACTGTGTGGATTTTTAGTGGACAGGCGGGAACAGCTCACAAAGTGATGGGCCTACTTGAGGCTCCATTTATAGAGTGCAGAGTGGGATGGGAAGGTATATGCCAACTGGGAACCTCTGTGGTTCCTTCTTGAGGTTGTGTGGGTTTCAGGCTGTGGTCCTCTGGCTATCACGAAAACAGCATGACACACACACACACACACACACACACACACACACACACACACACACACACACACACACACACACACACACACACACACAGGAATGGATAAAAACAGTGGGCGAGTGGGCAAGCCTGAGAAAGAGTTGCTATCTAACAGATTTCTGTATATTATGCAATTGTCACACAGTAATCAAACAGTCAACTCCTGACTCAACATCCTCCCACCTTCCTTCACAGTGTGAAGTGGCCATAGCACACACAGACACACACAAGCAAGGTATTTTTTATCTAAGAAAATTAAACAAACAAAACAAAACATTTTGTATTAAAATATTTTATTCTAAAAAAGTTTCAGGTGCATGTTGATAGACACTCATTAATAAAATACATGTGAATGAAGTCAGGTCTTGGTTTATTTGGAATTCATTCTACCACTCATTGCTTCACGCCTTAATGTCTTTCACTGAATTTGACATTTTTCCAGTCCTTTGTTAGCCTTCCTCGCCGTATGTGGTCCAATCACCTGCCGGAGATCTGTGCTAAAACTCGGCCGCCGGGCCAGTGGGTACAAGGCGCCGCATGCGTCTTCGCTTTCCAAGTTTCGGTTTCTCCATACCCCCTGTGCACGGCCCGTGCGCATTGCCTGATACGACCGGAGGGAGACTTTACGGTGCTGAGACGGGCCAGTTTCAGTCGGGAGCCCTCCTCTCTTTGCCAGCATCTCGAAGACTTTCTCGAGATTTGTGCTGTCCTTTGCAGATGTTTCAAAGTAGGCACAGTCATCTCCGAAGGCTTGGAGCACTTCTGTCTTAGATATTTCTCTCTCCGACTCCAAGAGATCCACTTTGTTTGCGCAGATCACCAGGGGAACCCGCGTGTGAGCGCACGGCTCTGGTACAGAAGATTTGGTTAGTTTGGATTTAGCAGCCAGAATCTCCGTCCGCAGTGCGCACACCTCGTCAAAAGAGCTCCGGTCATCCAGACTGAAAACTAGAAGAAAAATGTCACCTGCAAAACACAAGAACGGAGTGAAAATTAATTAATTTCCTTGATGAGGTCGCCTTTAATGCATATCCATTTATGTCCTAACAAAAACAACATTTTACGCATGCACAAATGTTCCACAGCGGCTCTGTTCTTTCGAGTTTTACGCACCTGTGAGGATGGACAACCGCCGTTTGGCTGGAAAACCTCTCTCCCTGGATGCATCTAGGATGTCGATTTGGTAGGTCTCTCCGCGGATACGAAAGAGTTTCCTGAGGAAATCCTCAGAGGTGGGATTATAGTCTTCCACAAATCCGTCCCTAAGGTATCTTCTCAAGATAGAGGTCTTTCCTACCCGTGGCGCACCGAGAACCACGATGCGCTTACAGTTCTGCGGCTTGGTGGAGTTTAGAGAGTCTTCTCGATGCTCTTGGCCAATCTGACGCTGGCGGGTTTGACCGCGAAGAACCAGAGCTGCTAACTGATCCAGGGGAGATCTCTTAAGTGGATGGCTGCTGTTGGAGCAGGACAGCTGCATCATGGCTGACCCTGACCGCGTCTTCTTCTCTTGTTTCCACTGAGACGTGGCCACCTTAATTATTCCCAAGCCTGCTTTTATCCCCGATGAACTTAGATGCTGGGACGCGTTTCTGTAAGCCAGTAGGACTTTAGAAGATCCATCACACTGTTGTGGAAAAGAAATGGAGCTGGTCTGTGCGCCGGCAGTGATGCTGCTCCCCTCCATAGTTCTGAAGTAGTTTTGCGCCCGGGGATCGAGCAGCAAAGTGGTAAGAATGTGTTTTCGGATGATGATAGGACTTGCTTGTGCCGTAGGCGCACTGGCTGTCAGTTGTCTTTATATAGGCCATCCAACACCCCGTGCTTATCCGCGTCATGCTGATTGACAGGGAGTTGTTGTGTTCTTCTGGCAAGAAACTGTCTGAGGGTAAATCAACGTGCTTATTGATGGCTGTTTAGCTGAGCATTGACTATAATTTGAGCTCTTTACATTTTTAAAAATCTTTTTGTCTTTTTGGGAATCCAATACTGCGAGGATATTATTATTATTATTATTATTATTATTATTATTATTATTATTATTATTATTATTATTATAATACTAGTAGTAGTAGTAGTAGTTGTTGTTGTTGTTGTTGTTGTTGTTGTTGTTGTTGTTGTTGCTGTAATGGTAGTTGTAGAAGTAGTAGTAGTAGTAGAAGCAATGGCTTATTCCTACTTCACACTTTCACTCATAGACTTTTACACAATTTTTTTAAACTTATTTACATGGCATGGGTACAAAAAGAGATAAAAGATAATCAGTGTGTTTACATCCCCTTTTTTCCTTCGCACACTCGAGTGGACAGCATTGGCTGTGCCTGAATATTATCAAAATCCAAGGGCATACTTTATTTTATTAAATGTAATGTGTTCGTTTTCCCCCTCTTTTAGGAGTAGGTTAAATTATTTTATACCTTCCCTTCCATGGTCATCATTTTTAAAGTTTTAAACCGATTTAAGAGAGGAAAACAGTCATGTGTTAGTAGGCGTCTGTTGTCATGGCGACGGAACACACTTGTAGCTAAGCGCTAGCTTGTTAGCATCAGTTACTGTCGCGACGTTAGCATTGAGCAACACGTTGTATAACTGTCGTTAGACCAAACAAACGGCAGCGGAGACTTCGTATTCAGCCAGGTGAGCTCTAACCAAACATATTGAAAGCTACCACCTGTCATTTCTCCTCCTTTCTCCTAGTCCAAGCCCCTTGACCTCTCATCCTTCATCAGGAATATGCCATGATGAAGGAAATGGCACCACTGACACTTTCTCTACCTTTCAAGAAACTAAGTCCGTTACACTGTCATTTTAACTATTGTTGTATGAGAATATTTTGTTGGTGAAAACAGTCTGGCTAGAGTGGTTAAAGTACTTGACTCATTATGCCATGAGAATTAGCTCATGAGAATGTAGCTACTTAAGCTTACCATTGCACACCTCAAGAAGGCCTATAAAGCACTACACTAAGTTAGTTTAATATTCAATGAAAAGTGATTGTTGTATGTAGGTGACAAAAAGCCTCTATTAAGGTTAATGTTCTTAACATGCTAAGTTACATTAAAAAATTCAGTGGAGATTATATGGAGAGAAAAAATTTCAAAAATAAAATGAAATAAATTGTGATGATGAACAGCCTTTTATCAAATGCCCCTGAATTTCATTCCTGTTTGAATGGGTAATTTAATTTGGAAGGAACACAAGTATTTGAGAAATTGCCTGATAACACTTAAGTAACTTGTTCCTACGGGCCAAGGACAAGTCATGCAGCTAAAAAGTAGACAAAAAATAGGAAAAAAATTTAAGTGAAGTCAAAAAACAAAAAGATGGGTCCCATGGTGAAGACCTGTTGGATTGACGTCTACAGATACATCTAGAGAGAAGTTTCCAGCAGGGACATTTATAACGTAACTCCTCTTCAACCATCTGCAGCATTCACCAAAAGCTGGGAAACTGCTCATGCTATAAAATCTGTTTGTCTATATCACCCTGATACTTCAGTTTTGTGACAGCTGATGTATCACTGTTTATGTATTTTTGTTTGCAGCGTCATTTACTTGAGTATTGGATTATGTGCATAAGATGCAGCCGGCCAGAAATATTGTTCAGGGGGCGTGTCAAGTGAATCTGGACCATGACCTCCATTCTCTGGACTATGCAGGTTAATGCTTTTCTTCCCATGGATATTAACTTGATGCCACTCCCCCACAGCAGGGTTTACATTACAATAAAGATTTAATTTATCTATTTATTTATTATGGAAAGAATGATTTTTGTGTTTGCATCTACAGAGTGATGTGCTCATTAAACTTTGAACTGTGTGGGTGGATTATGCAAGCCTCCTGGGACAGTTTTAGTAGAGGTTACAAACAAATGACCTGAGGATGTTATGATTTGGCAGTAAAACAAATTTACTTCCATATTGTTTATTCTCTAGGCTCTCCTTGACAATCTTCATGACTTTTAAGTTTACATATCTATTATAAATAATTTTGACAGTTGCTGTACTCATTTTAGTCTCAGTTTTACAAAATCTGAAAATATGTCCTAAGGCACAGAAAAAGAGGTGAAGTCAGCCTCTTAATAATATACCTCATTTAGGCTGTTTGGATGATTTTTCTTTCTCTCTGGACCTAAAGGACTTCAGCTAGACAACCAAGGGATGATCCTTCCACACAGTATTCTGGGTAGTTTGGAGGATTTCAGAAGTTATCTGGAAGCCAAAGGAGAGACAGAGGTAAAGTAAATATTAATGCAACTATCGCATGTAAGATAAAATCATTTCTACAGTATTTTGTTTCTCTTTAAACCAAAAGCAGAAAACTTTGTAAAACTAACAAAAAGTTTCATTCATTGCATGCCATCTACGCTCCCTCCATTATGCAGCTCGCGAAACGAGTACCAGCATCCCAGAGAGACGCCACATTGGAGCCTCAAACAGGTCCTACCACCAAAGCTGTAAAAAGAGATCAAGGGATCTCACCATGTTTGAGAGACATTCAGAGTAATGCTCTGCAGCACTGGCAAACACATATGAGGCAGCGCAGACAGCAGCAAAACTTGTTAGCAGGTAATTTGATTAGAGAGAGCAATAACTTACACAACTGCAATTTTATAACAAACAATACGAACAAACAATAATGGGTTATATTGTCTTGGAAGCAAACTTAATCTTCATACTTCCATAATCAAGAATTGGGCTTCCTTTTTTTGGAACAAACAAGTCCCAGTTTTTATTGAAGAGAAATATTTGTTTCAAATTATCCAATCTTCTTCCATCTTCATTTCTATTTATCTGTGGCTCTTTTCCTTTATCTGAAGATCTGCTCGACAGGCCAGTGGAAAACTTGCTGATGAACCAGGCGAATCACTTCAGAGAAACTCAGGAGCAGAGGGAAATTCTAAACCAAGTCATGCCACTCATCCACTCTGAATATGTAAGACAAACTCTAACTTTTTCTGCTTCACTTCCACCTGTCCCCATAAGTGTCTTTTTTTATGTAATGTGTTTCTCGGTCTCAGGGTCATCGTGTTGGCAGTGAGTTTTGGAGCCTCCCCCCACGCTACGGAGACGAGATGAGTGGCATAACAGCCACTCTGACTCGGACGGAGCAGGGCAGGAAGGCACCTCTTACTTATGTAGGACAGCCAAGCAGCATACAGCAGGAATCAGGTTAAAAAAGACACCCATCACAGGCTGCGTCTTTATTTGTCCCTTGAGCCTGCTTCTCAATATGGAAAATTTACCAGATTGTAAGATTGAGCATTCACCTTAAACCTTGTTATTGTTGTTGTATACCTTTAAAAATAGTCTATCAAGTAAGTTACACTGTCAGGTTTTCTTCTCCACATCATCCAGGGCAGTATCAGAGCATCTTCAAACAAGCCAAAGAAGCAACAATGTTATTATGAGGCTGTATGTCATGTAAAATGTATGCAAAGACCTTTTTTCCTCATGGACTCCCCTGAACAGTGACAGACTTTTTCATCTCTTTGATAAAATCTACCTTCTCTAGGAATAATGGGTGATGAAACTCGGCGTCCAGCATCACGGACTTGGAACCAGAGTGCATACCTGCAGCACCAGCGCCAAAAGCTCAAAGAGGTTCTACAGGGTCTGGACTTCAAGAAGCCGGTAAAACAATTTCAAACTATCACACTAAGAACTGCTACAGTTTATAAAAACAGAAAATTGGTACTTTGGGGCTCTAGTTTTGCTTAGTTAGTTGCTGCAATCCTTACTGCACTGGTTGCACGATCAAATCCCATTTAGCTTTGCACACTTTTGCAGCACACATTCTCTTGTTTGCAGAGCATGCATTGTTTTTGCATTTGCAGCTCGTTTCTGATGAAAATCGTTCAGGCTGTTGCAGATCATCTGCTTTTATATGTCGCTGTAATAGGCAAAGACAATTGTGGTCACACTTTATCTCATGATTGTTTTGGCCTATAAGTAACAAAAAAATAACATCCGGAAGCATCATTGGTAATACATCTTTGAGGGAAAGCCGTTGGGGACAACCGCCTCTAACCCTTATTTTCACTATATAACATACATATATGAGCTTTTTAAGAAAAAAAAAAAACAGGTGGTAATGACAGAAGCTGTTGCATGTCAAATGAAGCGTGGAAAACCGGCAAACAAAAAATGTTCCATTTACCAAACCTTATTGAACATTTTTTGATGTCATACACATTGTATTTGAGCCAAGCTGCTCTAAATAAGAGCAGAGTTAAACTTGAAAGCTGGAGGTGGCCATGAAGTGAATACACTCTAATATAGCTCAGAAGTTTTAAACATATGAGATGCGTCAGTGCCAGTTTCCTTTGCAAGGTAACAAAAATGTGATGCAACAACTAAAATCACAAGCTATTCCCGAACATGTTAATTCTGTTCTCTTGATCAGTGTGCAAAAACATGATTAATATGCATGGCACAGATCTAAACTGCACATGTTTTGTTTCAACATCAAATTTCTTCATTATTGGCCCGTGCATCCAGGCACACAGCCCACAGAATTTGCTCACACCCTCAGGACACTCTGTCCCTCTGAAGCTGCGAGCTGCTCATGATCAGTCTGTATCTTCACTAACAGCCAGCGATCATTCTGCCTTTGGCACCATGTTCTTGGTTTTCTGTTCAACAGCTAACAGCAAAACATTGCAGGGGCTAACAAGCGCATGCACATGCACATGCACATGCACATGCACAACCATGGCAGCTACTTAAATGTGTACTTTTGTGGTTCAAAGACTGTAAGTTTTTCAAATCGATGGTTATTATCTGTAAAATATCCTCTCACTTTGCACTTTTTGTCTTTGGTGATGATGTCCAGCAGATACACACGTCATGTTTTCCTACAAAATAATCTTATCCAGCTTTAAATTCACATATCTGAGTGACGCTGTAATTCTTAAATGTGATAAATGTAGTCTCAAAATATCAGGTATTAAAATGAAGAAAAATAAATAATCACTCTTCTTGTGATGATCTGGTTTGCAAGAATTAGTTCACAAAGAACCGTTATTACAGCTTTCAGTCTGTTTCATAACCAGCTCAGTCTCCTCACATAAGCTTTAATGAGTCTATACAGCCCTTCCATAAACACTTATATCTGTTTACATCACAGAGACAGGGCACAGTTATGAAATCTAAAGCGTGTCCAATCATAGAGACGGATCTATGGGGTAACAGAGCCCTAACAGAAACTGTTAGCCACTCTGCATGAGGATGACTCTATCAGCAGGGGCATGAGGTGATGTGGTAAACACTTGGACAAATGTGCACTTCCCTGCACAGCCAGTTCCCATTTAATCCAATTAAGTCAATAAGTAACAGGTGCTTATTATGGGAAGGTTTATTCTAATCACGTTTTTTTTCTGCCTCTTATTCTCCTGCTTTCAACAAAAACACAGACACACATGCACACATACACACACACACACACACACACACACATCTGTCTGTGACATAAGATAAAGTTGTTTGCTCTGTTGAGCTAGTGGATAATGTGATGCTGAGATGATTTGTGGTCTGCAGTACATTCTGACATGCAGTTAGAGACAGATCGTCCTGTCAGCAGCTGACTGGTCCATGGCTTTGTGACACATTGTGCAGGTAAAAAAAACAACAAAATGAGCAACACAGGGTTGAATACAAGAAAAGAAAAACGTAAAGAGAGGAGGAAAAAAACCAACAATTTCAGTCGATCGTTTGTTTTACGCTTTCAGTTTTCATTATTTTAAATGCTTTTTGTTTACGTTACGCAGCATACTCTTACAGCAGGGGAAACAGAAATATTGATAAATACAAACTTCACATACATGCACAGGATTCCTACGGAGTACTTATTTTACTGCTGGTTTTAAATAACTCTAAACAGTACCAGAACAATAGTTTTACTCTTTTTACAGTCTTAATGCTAAGCCAGGGAAGGCAAATTGATTTATACAGCATGTTTTGGCAAGAAGTCATTTAAAAGGGCTTCACACAAGACATAAAACAAAAATTCAGCCAAAAGTCAGAAGAGGAGGCACTGAAAGAAGACATTTAAAATTAATTCAACCAAGCCATTAAAAATCAAAGGACAAGAAAATAAAAACAACAAAAACAAAAATTTAAATATGAGCATCAAATGTACAGTACCATTTTGTATAAATTGAATAGATATTATAATAATGTTCTGAAATAATCAAATACAAGGCATCTGTCAACTGGGAGTCTTTAACCTTGATTTAAACAAACCAAAATTTCAGCACTTCTGAAATGATCTGGGAGTTTGTTTCAGATATTTAGAGCATTAAACCTGAACATGTCTCCTCCCTGTTTGGTTTTAACCCTGGGGACAGGAAATTGACCTGCATGGTTGTAGCATATGAGAGTATCTGAGACGTATTTTAAAGTCAATCCTCTGACAGCCTGGGAGCCTAAAGACATTTTAACTGGATTGATCCACTTTCTCTGTGTTAGTAAGGACTCCAGCAGCAGTGTTCTGAACCAGCGTCAGCTGTCTGCAGGGAGACCTGTAAAAACATCATATAACATTAACAGATTCGACTAAAGTTAAATGCATGGACCAGTTTTTCCAGGACTGAGACACAAGGTCTCTAATCCTTGAGGTGATTTAGAAGGTTAAATTTGAAACTGTCATGAGGGAGTTTTAGAAATTAGGTCTGACTCCATGACTGCACCCAGGTCTCCAGCTTGTGCAGGTTTAACTGTAGCAATTTATGCGGCTCATTGACTTTTGATCAGTTTTCCATGGCTCCAAAAATTAGGCACCTCAGTTTCATATTTGTCAAACATCTTTTTAGGTATGGTTACTTATTTTATTTTTATGGTCTGAGCCAGTGGAAGCATATAGATAGTAAAGAGAAGAGGTCCCAGGAGCAGCCTTGGGGGACTCCACATTTAATTTTTACCAGCTTACATAGATGTAAAGTCATTTATGTACAGAGTGTAACCTTTGTCCTGTAAATAAGATTGAAACCACTTGAATATTGTGCCGGAAATTCCCTGTCAGTTTATAATTCTATAAACTGACAGGCAGAATAGAATAGAATAGAATAGAATAGAATAGAATAGAATAGAATAGAATAGAATAGAATAGAATAGAATTCTGGCACTGACACTGTCAATGGTTAAATAGATGTCTTTAGACACCTAAACCAGAAAAATCTTAGTGTTGTGATGAGGTCAGAGATCTGACTTAAAGACATCAAAACCATCGCTCCATACCAACCATAGCAAATATTTTAACTGTTGAAAAACAGCTATCTCAATTATGTTACATTATTTTGTTCTTGTCAAAATTCTCTTACTCACAATGACTCAATGACAGCAGTTAACAGGGCCTGTGGCAGGACGTATGAGAGGAAACAAGTTTTTAATCTGTGTCAAATCCAACCCCATGACTTGTGAGACTTTAATAAGAAGAACAAGATCACAGAATATCATGTCAGCAGGTTATGTAATGTCCTCTAGGTTTTGATGACTAACTTCAGTCTCACTCCAGTATGATAGTTACCTCAGTTGTGAGAGGGACCATGAACTCTTTCTTCAAAATTTGGGGGACAAGGTGGACAAAAATTCATGTTTTCCAAAATGTTGAACTATTGCTTCCCACAACACTGACATCACTGAAAACATAACACAGTTGTAAAGAGCCAAGGTTTAGAAGGTGTTCTTCCCTTGGCCAACCTCTCAGAAGGTGGTGTTTTCGTCTGACCAAGAAGGCACTGAAATCATTTTGTGTGGGGATGTTTATGGACGTTGTAGTCGCACCTAGATGAGGTTTAATTTGGCCGTCAACAACTGGACAGTGTGTACTGCAAACACCTTGTCCTATCACATCAGAGGTTTCATTACATAACAAACAGCGTGCTCTCTGGTTGTACCATCTGTAAACAAGTAGACGCAACATGCCACCAAAGTTAGGCTAAAAAACTTTGGATGTTACTCTCAGTAACAGGAAAAAGACTGTTGAAGAACATAAATAACCTTTTTTTCCCCTTACTTCCTCCACACTCTTCTTCTGTGCTTACAGGACATCAGCAGGCTGGAGGTGGTTGGCTCTCGCAAGCCATTTACTCATGTCACGGTGTGCAAGAGCCCTTCAGTTGAAAAGGATGAACAAGAAAATGAACAAAAGAAGGGAGAAGAGAACACGTAATGACAAAATCTGAACTTTGCTTTGCTTTTTTTTTTTTTTTATAAACTCCGCCTTTAAAACTGCTTGTTGTAGTTATTAAGTCTATGCACAGTGCACATTAGCATTCAGCAAAATCAAAAATGTTTGGATTTACTTTTATTCAAGTGAGAAACTGATTGAAAGTTGACTTTCCTGCCTGTCCTTTAAGACTATGACTAAAAGGCTTATTTGATTCAGTTATTTTTTTTAACACAGCACATTATGGTTAGTTCATTGTTCCTTAGGGAGTCGGAGAGGGCACAGTCTGACTCATGTTCTAGTTGTGCCTTTTTTTGAAAGGTAACCTTTGAATAGGAACACAGCCAATGAAAAAAAATGACTCACTCACTCATTGTTCACCTGATGGACGGGGTAATGCCGCGGTCTCCTCCACAGTGATCCACTGGCACAGTGTGACGAGGTTCACTCAGATGCACTGCTTGTTCCAGCTTTGAGGTTCTGTGGTCAACTTGCAAGATGGACTGGAAACTCTGAGGATAACAAGGTACAGAAGTTACAGCACAGCTTAAGCATGTTAACATGAGACTATTGTCACAGAGATCTGAGAAAACAAGGCAGGGATTAGAAACATACATTGTTTTTTAATTCACCTGTTCCCTGTGAATCTCAACTCAAAACTTCCACCCTGCTCCCACCTGTTGGTTGGATAAATGTATTATAATATCCAGCTGTAAAGCTACAAGTGTAAAGTGATTTGCACTCCAAAGTTTTTGTCCCAGTTTAGTAAATGTCAAAACAAACTTTGAGGCCGTCTTAATATTTTTTTTTAATGCAGCTTAGGTATATGCAAAGTGAAGATTTACCAAAAAAGACTCCTCTGTGAAATAACTCAGAACAGAGACAAGAAAAACTGTGGATTTAACAAAATTACAGCATTTACATTTTTTTAAAACTTAAATCTGATATTTTTTTTATATCTTTCACAATTCAGGTTTTGGTTTTTCTGGATATTTTTTGCTTTTTTTTTTACAGATCTTACTATTGAAATTAAAACTAGTGTGTAAATGTATGTACATCTTGACTTTATATTTACTGTATTTAATTTTCATTGTATCAGAGTCTGTGTAAAGCAGAAATAAATTTGTTGGTTTTTTCATTTTATTGAACTTTATTTTTCATGTTTTATATATATATATATATATATATATATATATATATATATATATATATATATATATATATATATATATATATATATATATATATATATATGACAAACTGAATATTCCAATTAATAAGGTGTAATCTTGTCACTCATTGATCAGGGAGAAGTGGGCATCAGTGCTACCATGTTGTTTGAGGCCCTGACTGGAGAAATCACCTCCTCTCACCTGGAGCTGCACAATGAGGGCAGTGCAGCCATCTTCTATAGCTGGGAGAAGCTTTGCGTGCCACACAGCCTGCAACAAACAAACAGTCCACACTTTTACTTCGACTCCTCATCTGGTACACACTAACATCATCACACACCTGCTGCTCCGCTCTTACGTCACACATTGTTTATCCCTCTTTCAGCACATCTTTCTGGTTCTTTCAACCAGAATTCAACACGTCTTTCTGCTTTCCATTTGGCCTGCCCCCCTCTCCGTCCTAGGTGTGATTGTACCAGGTGATACCAAAAGGGTGGAGTTCTTTTTTAAGTCTGTCAGGCCAGGCATCAAAACTGAAGTGTGGCAACTCAACACCCACCCTACGCTGCTGGGAGGAGCCTCCATGCAGGTCACTTTGAGTGGAGTCTCCCTGTACCAGGACGAAACTGCAGACCAGAGGCTTTTTATTGAGGTGTTGAAAAATCCAACAGTGTCTGAAAATGGGACAGAATAATACAAAAACTGAAGTAGCGACTTTATCAGATATAGTCTTACATATCTTAATGTAGGGTACTTATTTTTAATACTCTCATTTCTTTTGTCTTCTTAGACCAAGCTGGAGAAGATAGTGACAGTGAAGTTGTGTCAGTCCATTGTAAATGAGATGCTGCAGGGAGTCAACACCCCAGAGAGACCTAGCTCTCCTGCAGAGCTCTACATGACTGAGGAGCAGAAGTTTAAGAGCAAAAACCCCAAGGTAAACCACACAGGTTCAAGTTGTGTCACTGATACATCTCACATTAAACAAGAGATCAATGAAAGAGAACATTTTAGAGCAATTACCGATAGATGAAACATATTTTGACCTTTCTTCTTAGTGTAGTTTGAGACATGTGACTCCTCATACTTCAAGATAGCCATGACATTTATCCGTGCCACATGAACAGACTGTATCCACCTGTTTCTTCAGAAGCCTATGGGTGCTGCTCCACCTGCACTTCGGCCAGCAAGCTAGATCCAAACAATTCGCATGAAATGGTTAATGCTAGACAGGGCTCAGTGTGAACTCTTTTTAAAACATCTGTACTGTGACCCCACCTCCGATTTTGGTTAATTTTGATGCTTTCTTGCTTTTATAAGCCGGTTATTATAAGCATGACAGCTAGGCTAACATCATCAGCTTTGTGGTCTCCGTGGTGACGTAAACAAAACGTTAAACTGGACGTGCAAAACCAGCAATCGCTATGAACTATGGGTAGTCAGGAAAAAGGTGGATAAAAAGCTGTTCAACAATCACTTCCCAAAAGTAAAGCCAAACCTCTCAAATTCCCCAAACTGGGCTGACTTCAACTCACAAAGCAAGGATCACACTTTGGGATTAAAAGACATATTTAATAATTTAATGTCAAGCATAGTTATAATTATGCTGTTAAATGTCCAAGTTGTTTTTTTCTGAACCAGTTTAGATTTCAGTAGTGATTGTATGCTGGAAAAAAGGGGGTTAAACACCATGATTGACAGTTCTGCTGATAAATGCTGCTCTGGCAGGGCTGTGTGCATCAGAGTACAGACACAATGGCAAAATCAAACATAATGAGTGTTAACATATGAGTCATTCAGCTGTCCATAACGCCTGCTTCAAAGCTTACACCCTCTGTGCCAACTGTGGCGCAAAAAATTGTTAGCATTAAAACAACCAATAGTTGTAGAAAAACATATGTTGGGGACATATGCTTAGGACATTCAACAGTTTAACCTGAGCTACTGGGAGGCTTTACATTTACATCATGTCTGTTTTAAACTGATAAGCAAATTACGATGGAGGGAATAGTTGAAAATAAAATAATTTTGTATAACAAATCCACATCTTTCATCAAATAGTAATAATGCCCTCTTGGTCTTTCACACTGTATTCTCACCTTGTTTAACCTCAGAGACAGGAGAGACTTTAACCTCATGATCTGTGTTTGAGCTATTAGAGGAGAATGTTAGGATTCTGCAGACGGGCAGTTACTCCTATTCACATGAGTTCACGTGAGTTTGTCACGCTTGTACTGCTCGATAATCACTGATTCAGTCTTGACTTCAGCTGCAATTTCTCGACGAAACGATGGAGGACCTGAAGAAACTGTGGCAAGAAGTGAACCCAGGACACACGTGGGATCTTTCTGTCGATACACTCCGACAGGTAGAGATAATATATATTTTTATAGTGAGTAATAACACTCAAATGGGAACAGGTGTGGCTGTTACTTTTGTAGAGTGATGCATACAGCAGGCTGTTGATGACAAAATATTATCCAATCATCAGTTCCTCTGTTGTAGGCAGTGCTGGCTCAGCCCGATCAGGACTCGGCTCAGGAAAAGAACCTGGTCCAGCTCAACTCTTTGTTTCTGCAGCTTTGTGAACCACCTGTTCTGAAACACAAACATCCAACAGTTGCTGCTGCAGGGTGAGACACAAACACGAATGAGTCATTCAGCATCTCAATCACAGCATCTTGGATCTGTTGCACACATACCCACTCCTCACACCTGTTGTGTAGCACGCCAATAGTTTTGTGTGGTGTGCGCTGCCCCCTGCAGGCAGCAGCTGTGGAGGAAACTGCTGGACACGATGGATGATGAGGCCAGGTGGCTCAGGAACATGCTGGGTCTTCCACAGAGAGGAGCACCAAGCAGTAAAAAGGAGGAATCCGTGACCTTCGAAGCTGGTCAGTCTTTCACTCAGTCATTAATGGATGATTATATAAATAATTTGTGCCTTTTACTACTGTGTTATTCTATCCTAGATGTGGCTGATAAAGATGAGATAAGTGAGAAAAAAGAAGGAGCATCTGCTAGACTGAAGAAAAATGGGACCAAGTCCAAGCTTAAGGAGGACAACAAAGGAGAGTCAAAATCAGCAGTGACTGACAAACAAGTAGAGGTGAAGGGAAAATTAGTGTTTTTGTGGATGACTCACTGTGATTCAACAGAAAAAAAGCTGTTAAGTGTGTACTCACAGTGTTTTTATGAAGGGCATGAATAAAGAATCGTATTATGAACAGAATAACACATCAATATAACTGACTTCCAGCTGATACACTTATGAGTCAGTAACATCACATCCAAGCAGCTGTCAGTTCATCATTTATTCATCAGACCTACAACACATTTTATGAATTTCTGGCATCACAATTTTATTTTATTTTTTTCTTTATTGCATAATGACAACCTGTGATCCTCACAATATGTTTGTCTTGATATACCGTGTTCACTCACTCTGTCACACTATTCACACTTTAGAGAAAGTGTAGTTGTGCCAGCTGCACCTTAAACATGACTGCATTTCTATGTGTTTTACAGTAAAGTGCTTGGGGACTGGAAGAGTTTCCATGGTGCATTTGAGTGCACTCAGTAAATTTAGAAAACTAGAAAATAAATAGAAACCAATCAAACTCCAACCTACGTATTACTTGGAGTCACCAAAGTAACCCTTTAGTGACTGTAATGTTTCTGTGCTGCATCATTCAAATATTAACAGAGAAGGCTATGACAAGACCAAAAAGCTGTAGATTTAAAAAAAAAAAAAAAAAGAAAAAAAACTGAAACAAATTATTTACACGGTGTGTGTTTGTGTGTGTTCATGAAGATTTCCCACTGAATGCAGGAAGCCAATGCATTAAATCCAGTTTTTTGTCCTCAGCGCGCATCATAGTTTCTTAGCAATGGAATATAAAAGAAACCATTATTTTTCAGTGTGATTGGTGGGGTAAGATAACAAGCAAAATCCATCCATATTATGTTAATGATGTTAGTTTTTCTGCATCTATTCTCATTTTAACCCATTCTTTTGCATCATCCCATTCAGAAAACCTTCTCTTTGAATCTTAGAATCTCATCAGCACAGATCCTGAGGACCTAAGTGAGGACACAGCCAGTCTTGACCTGCTAGCTCATTTGGATGTCACTCTGACTTTGGTATCAAAGTAAATCTGTCCCAGAACCTGTTGCACCTCCCTTCTAATGGATCACACCTCCATTTTCAGCCAATAAAGGCCCAAAAGAAGTTACGACTTCATATTTCATTTTCAGAGGCTTCCCAGCAACACAGTCTTGTCCGTATGATTATAATTTGCTGAGTGATATTTTTCCTCTGTGTGACGGTTGAGTCATAAGATTCAGCCTGTTACTCATAGGGTGTCATGGTAACAGAACACTGTGTGAAAATATGCACCTGCTCTCAAATAGTGTGCCCAAGGTGTTAATAATTAGCACCTGGACCTTTCCAAGCCATCTGTGGTACACACGCACACAAACACACACATATATACAGCTATACATCAGCTCAAACAGTAACGCAATCCAGTCTGTTGAACTCCACAGAATCTGTAGGAGGCAGAGCACATAAAACACAACACAGAAAGAAAAATGTAATCAAGGATAAATTTGTGTTTATGGCCGCCAGTGATGTGTTACATTTCATGTTGTTTGCTTGTTTGTCTGTCTGACCATCTTGTTTGCAGGACGGCAAGAGGAAGGGGAAAAGAAGAGACGAGGTGGGGAAACGCTCCAGGGGAAAACAAGAGAAGGACTCACCCTCACTGGGTGACACACAGACAGAGAACACAAGTCAACAAACTCCTGAAGCTGAGGAGCATGAGGAGCGAGAAGAGCCAGAGCTGACTGACATTTACACAAGGCTCCTGCACAGAAAGGTAAATCCATTCATTTTGAAGTGGAAAAAATACCTCCTCTATACTCAGTGTTTAAAAGTCTTTTAAACATTTGCACCTCCCACTTTGTGGAAAAGTCCTGAAGCGTACATATGTGTTCATGTTTTATGTAGCAGGCTGAGTTCTTTCCCAGTGAGCACATTTCTTTTTAAACATTTTAAAGCGGACAATAGCCACCTCTGATAAGACGTGAAAAGGTTCAAGAGTGAAAAAATTTGTCCCCAATATCTGTAGATGTTGATTTGATGTCGATGTTTGTTTCTGTCACAAGACTTACTGCACATCCACACATATCAAGCTGAATCTCGTAAATACAGCAGCTACAATAACTGTGAAGGTGAGCCGGCTGTCACAGTCACCACTGACGACTAATACGCAGGACCTGAAATAGATCATGCAACACCTACATACGAGTTCATCGCTCATTGTTGTTGCCCACTGAGATCTGTCTATAAATGCTTTCCTTACGAATTAATGCACTAAATTAGCATCCAGGACTCTTCCTGCCATCATAGTCAGAGTTGGCAGCCAAAGTGTCTGAGCATGCCCAGTCTTCTTGTTCCTTCTTCTCAAAAATGCCCCCTCTATGATATATTTCTGTTTGCACTACAAAGTGCATAAAATGCAGTGTTATTATTTTTCTAAAACAATGAAATGTGTTAAAGTTGTGTTTGAGTATGAACAGGATTTTATCGACCCCTGGGATATTACTTTGAGGAAAAGTGAAAATAATCATTAATAATCATAGCCATTTTAATGCTAATTAATGCTAAAACATTAAAATGATCACATTTTTATTTTATTTTTATTTATTTATTTAGATTGCTTATTTCCCTGCAAATCCCCAGACTCTGAAGCAACAACTGCATTAGCTCAGGAGGCATTTACTAAAGTTAGTTGAGATATTTTATAACATTTGATGGTGCCCCTTGAGCATTTTGTTGCCTCAAAAGAAAAGAAAAATTAAAAGACGTCACTGGTCAACACTTAATTCAGCATCTATTTGAAATTTTGACAGAACATCCATATATTGATCAAATATCAGCAAAGCATCAAGCGCAATTGTGCAGAACTTATGCAAGATTTATCACACATTCGCACATTCACACTTTTATAAGATGCAAACTGTAAGGGTTAAAATTTCATTACAAAGAAAATAAGTTTAAAAATTAAATATTATCATTGATCATTAACTTGCAATTAATTTGTCATACATTTTATATCTTTATTACTTGACTGTATCCCCAAATGTGAATATTTGCCATAAGAAAGTAATACTTCTTTTTCAGTGTTCAGTCAACCATCTGGCCTGGAACCTACCCACCTATGGTGTTTATGTGCATTAAATATGACATTACAGAAACAATCAGTCTTCTTTTCTGATGGTTTTGTTGCTTTTGTAGGTCACAGAGAGGCATGCCTGTAAATTCAAGTCTGTTAAATGACCGTCTATAAAAAGTTCTCACAGTAGCTTTAAGTTTAATCATTGGGTAAGCAAGTTTTTAAACAGCTGCTAAAGATTAAATTTGTAAAATAAAAACATAAAAGGATGATTTCTCTCCTCCTTTCATCCATGAGATCAACAACTGATAAAATGATGAAACAAACATATATTTTCTTCTAACACATCAGTGTCATTTACATCTTTTCAGCAGGTTAGAAAGTGGAAGAAGTCATGATCAGACATATTTCCCCCATTTTTAACCAAATCTGCTCTGATTCTGAAAAACTGATCAGTATAAGTCTGTTAATTATGTCAGCACCCAGGGGTCTCTTCTCCATCTTTGCAGTCAAATCTCTGAACCTATTAGCAAAGGTTTGGCTTAGTTGTTTAACTGCACACCCCATGTATTGAAGGTGTAGCCTTCGATGCAGGTGTCCAGGGTCTGATTCCAACAACCTCTGGCTCCAGTTCCACTGCCTCTTCCCAGGTTCCTCTCGATCTGCTGTCAGGTCTCTAAATAAAAATAAATGCATGAAAAGACCCAGAAATAAACAAAAATGATAACCACAGTTGCCATCTTTCTTTGACTCATTAAATAAACAATTAATTGAATATGTGAGCCAAATTCAGTTTCCTAAACAGAAAGTCTGTTAAAAACTAGTTGAAATTAGATTTTTGTTGTTGTTGTTGTTGTTGTTGTTGTATTTTTTTATTTTTTATTTTTTTTGTGAAATGTAGGTTTCAGTTTCAAGAGCCTACAAGGGATTAACTAACTTAACCTTACTTGCTGCAAATATCTTTTCATTAGTTGTTTTAATGATCTAAATTGAAGATTTTTCATTTCCTCTGTATATGGATGTACTAATGTGTGTAATGTATATAAGGTAGTAATGTATGTTTGTGTTCATCTTGCAGGTTTATGCTGGGATTGAAGACCTGGTGGACAGCCTGTGTGTCCTGATGGATGAGCTTCATCAGAGAGATGATCTCTGATTAAGCTCACAAAATATGTGTCATAACTCTACATGGAATCAATAAACTCTCAGCCTTGAATGTACACTGGCTTTGTATAAATATTTATTCGGTCTCATTCACTGTTTCACTCCAGCGGCTCTCAGTACCGCTGACTCTGCAACGCGCCCACATCACTGCCTCTCTTTTACGCTCCACGTTGTGATTGCTGTGTGTGCTGTGCGTGCGTGGACTGCCGGTGCCGTATGCGTGTGTGAGAAAGGAGAGGGAGTGAGTGAGCCGTGTACTGTGGCTTATCCTTGTCCTATGCGGATTTCAGCGCTGACTGCCTGCTGGAGCGGCTCGCAGCATCAGCAGTTGTGGGCCGGGCTTTAGACACTGACATCCCCGCACAGGCTCCCCGGGAAAACTGCTCACTGTTCTGCTCTCTCGGACGTTAGCCGGCTATAGGCGCGTGACAACATAACTGTGGTCGCTCTGGTAAGAGGATCCCAGAGGAGGGGGTTTAATCAGGACTTGGAGAGGAGGTTGCGAGGATGCTGAGTGGACGAGGCGGGAGATGAGCGATGGCCAAGGTAAGCTTCATGTCGTTGAAATGACAGGAAGGTTAAATCTATATCTCGACGTTAATAATTTTATTTCTAGTTTGATGTTTTAAAATAAAAACACTAATGTATCAAGGTATGATACCCTGCTCCATGCAGATGCTGCCTCTGTGGTCGGCCTTACACAGGAATCCATGCTACACATGGCAACCGCATGGAATCCACCGCATGTGTATGTGCAGTGTGTGCGTGAGTGAGTGTGTGTAGCCTGTGTGGGGAGGTTGAGTAATGTCATGCATAATGCAGACCCATCATGGGTGCCCTCCTCCACTCTATCGCCACCTGGAATATACAATACACCTGCTGCCACATGACGCATGCGCATCTTTAAACGTGGACGACGGAGTGACGTCTGCTGTGGTTGAGCCATATGACGCACGTGAGCGCGCCATACCTCGTTTTCTCACGTGGATACAGTAATGCGAGGATGTGTGACGATTTACGTTAGAATGTTTCGGAATAACTGATATCACGCATCTGTAATAAGCTATGAGCTGCGGCTGTTCGTTGGACATCACGACTCGAGCTGATGATTTCACGAGATGATTCTAAGGCTGCATGTGGCTCAGAGTACATTTAAGTCACTACAACAAGATGAGTCACTTAGAGCTTGTAGCTGTGAATCAGAAAATATGTCCATATCCCACTAAAAGCACCGTGGGTGCTCTCATTGTGTCCATGGAGATGTTGCATTATTCACAGAGTTGTTCCTCAGTGTCCCTGAATGACTTCATCACCATGTACTACATGACAATTAATAAAAAAAAAAAAAACACTCATTCCAGATGAGCATTGAAGTGTTTCATAGATATCTGGTTAATCATAATCCAGGATGGATTTTACTTTCATAGTTAAACATTAATCCGTGCTGGCAGGCAATTCAAAGAATATGTTAAACTTTCCAAATGAACTCGTTGTGTCAAATTATGTCAGTGAAACAAATGTAAATTTAACAGTACTCCAACTACATATCACAATGCGGCAGTTTTCATTAACAGGTTGGTTTCCCAGTACTTTTATATCATTTTAAGCTTTGGCTCAATTCTCAAATGGGAAGAGCCATTTTCAAAATAAGTACGCTCAAATCTCTGAACAGTTGGTTGAAAACACATCAGAGGTTCTTGTTTTTTCAAGCAAATTGCACTATTTTGGGACATTTTTTGGGACAACACATGCAGTTCTTGCGTAATCTGCTCAAAACTCACTTTTAACTTATCACTTGCGGCGTATGGGTCAAGGATAAAAAAAGACAATAGTTTTTAACACCACGTCTCATTCAGTAGACAGCACCAACCCTTAACTCACTTCAAAACTTATCAGTTGATTCTCAGCTTATGAACATTATTTCACTGTCTGAGCTCAATCATCTTTATATATCAAACACACTGAGTGTTTTGATGCCTGTCATAACAAATTAGCTAAAGACCTACCAAGCTAGACTTTGTAATTGACCAGAAATAGAAATCAACCAATCAGAATTAAGTCTGAAAGCATATAGAAAGTGCTTTTCAGCCTTAGAGGCAGATGATTTTGTTAAGTGCAGCATGTGAAGTGAAATGTAAACAAAAATTCTCACCTCTTCCTCTAATTTTATCTTAGTTGTGCTGCATATGAATCACTTTGTCCTCTAAGTGTTTTTGAATTGTTGTACGCACAGAAGTTACATTACTTCTGCAATATGACTCGGGGCGTAAGGGTCAAGGATAAAACGGCAATAGTTTTTAACACCGCATCTCATTCAGTAGACAGCACCAACCCTTAATAACCTTTGTATGTTTTTGCCCATCTGTGTCTCTGTGTTGTGTGTGTTGGTCCAAGCACAAAGCTGGAGATGATCTTGCAGAAAAGTGATACATGGTTGAAGCTGCTGAGCTTTACTCTCTTCTTCATGCCCTTGTCTCTCTCTCTCTCTACCCCCCCCCCCCACCCACCCCTTTACCCCTCATATCTTGTGTTTCTCTTGCACACACCATCATTCCACTCCTCCTCTGTGTGTTGTGTCCGTGTCCCTGCTGTGTGTGTGTGTGTGTGTGTGTCTCAGTTGCTCTGCACTTGTGCTGATGTTTGCTTGTCAGCAGTATGAGGCATCCTGTAACTCGTCCCAGCGTAGCAGCACTGTGAGCTGTCATGAAGCAGCAGTATACCATGACATGGAGAGTAATTTTAAAGAGAGAAAGTCCATTGTGTAAAATATGGTGTTTAATGTTGATGGTGATAAGAAGAGCAGAAACAATCTGCTCACATAGCCAATCAATACAGAGTATACTCTCACACTCAGTCTAACTTATTGTCCATTTATTAAACTCTGTTTAATGTTTTATGAATTATGAAGCAGCCGTGGTTCGAAGGCTAGAGCGAGTCTTCCATTTACTAAAAGACGGTTCCCCAGATCCTGCTGTCAGTACAAGTTTACAAATACAGCTGGGTTCAGTAACACAGTGCAATTAAAATCAACATTAATGAGCCAAAATAAACTGCATAAATAAACCTAAATGTGATAATTTCATGATGTTTTTTTTCTTCCTCACATGCTTGAGCAGAATATGAATTTCTGGCACAGCTGTAGTTATTGTGAGCTCTGAAATGTGGAAACTTTAGAACAAAAATGGCAACAAATAGGTAAAGGAAGGGATGCCTTTTACAGCTCCTGTTTTTAAATCCAGTGTGGCTCTAATCCCCACCAAAAAGACACGTAAAACCTGTTATATTAATATATTATTGGCCAAACTGGGATTTACTCCTCATTCATGTCTCCACTGGTCTCTTAAACAATCACAGCAGAAAAAAGTGTTGTTAATGAGTCAAAACTGCCTTTCAAACATTTCGACATTTTAGAATATTCAAAATGTTAATCTACACTGGAGTAGGAACATTGAAATACTGTATATATTGTGTTACATGTCACTTTTGGACAAAAGCGTCTTCTAAATGAAAATGTAGAATTGTATAAATGTCGGATTTCTCCTTTTCAACAGCAACCAAGGTTACATCCAGTGTCAAGTGTAACTAGACCTCGTGTAAGAAGATATCTTTCTGACCTTGTTGGGCTGAAGCTAAAAATATCATGATAATATGCAAAAAGCTGTTTCTCCCTCCTTGAATAAAAACTATGGAGAAATAAGTCTAATAGCAGTGCCAAAAAAGATGAATAACCCAGAGTGATTATCATTGTGTAACTCAGCCTTTTCACTGAGAAATGATCCAAGACAGAAACAAGTGACTAAAAACATTACAAGCAAAGTTTAATCTGGAGGATGTCTCATTTTAAAAATATCACTGTCTTTAACAGTTTAGTGAGTCAGTGACTTAAAGGTAAAGATTTGGTTTAGAGAAGAGCTCAGAGGTTTGCTCTGATAAAGAATGATCTGTGTCAACGACAGCTCAGTCCCAGGCAGAAAGAGAAGTATCACAGAAACCCTTAATGATCAATTCCCTGGCGACCCCTTTGAGATATGAATTTGGAAGAGAAAAATAGGTTGTGTGCTGTGGTAGCGTGCATAAAGACAGCTGTGTGTGTGTGTGTGTGTGTGTGTGTGTGTGTGTGTGGGCCTAAAATAACTTAAGCTACCAAGAAGCTTCATCAGACACCTGAGTCCCAGAGCTTTTGTATGACCCACTTCCTGAGTGTGTACCATTTTAAATCACTCTATTAATGGTTTTTAGCAGTCCTCGTTTGTAAACATTCTTATAAAATGATAAACGAGTGGATCAATGAGTGCAGCACTGACCGGAAACAATGTTTTTTAGCATCATGCTATACATGCAGCCCTATGGACCCATACTCAAAAACCTTTGGAACCTACAATAACTCAATCAGCCTCAGCTTCATTCAGTGTTCAGTGCTAATTAGCCAACATTAGCATGCTAACTGGTTGAACTTCTTGCTCGGTCACTGTTACATGAACATGTTAGCATGTCAGTTAGTATCTTAAGAAGAAGTTTATCTGTCAGTATTTTTCATGATCTATAAAGACTCAATGATCAATGTTCAGTTAAAGATTTAAATGATGTATTAATGGATGTTTTTGGTATCGTTTTTTTGTTTACCTCTCTCTTCCAGTGGCACCCTGACAGAGAAGAGGAGCCTTCTTCGCCATAGCTACCGCTCCTCTCCTCTCCTCTCGTCCTTGTTCCCCCTCTCCTCACCTGTTGAGTGTTTTTTTTTTCTATCCCTCCACATCCTCCATTATCTGTCACCATGACAACCTCAGCCCTAAGACGACAGGTGAAGAATATTGTGCACAACTACTCAGAGGCGGAAATCAAGGTATTATAAATGCTCTCTTCCAGTGTTGTTGCTGTTCTGCAGCTTTTACATGGATCAGAAGGTTGACTCTTTTGATTAAGTGCTGAGGTCAGAACAAACACAACAGAACAAAGACGGCTAATGACTCTTATTTCAACCCTTGTAACTCTTATATTATTATATCTTTTTTATGATGCAGAATCAGTGTAATAAAAGGAGTGAATATTCAAACAACGCCAACATGAGAGGAAAATTGATCAATTGTCTCCCTGCGGGTTATGTGTAGGTCCGCGAGGCCACCTCGAACGATCCATGGGGCCCGTCCTCATCTCTCATGTCAGAGATCGCTGACCTGACCTTTAATGTGGTGGCGTTTGCTGAGGTCATGGGCATGGTGTGGAAACGCCTCAATGACAGCGGCAAGAACTGGAGACATGTCTACAAGGTGAATAAATGAGAAGGGCGAGTAGCTGTCAGATTTTATGAAATAACAACAACAGAAATAGTAACTTTTATTTATAACACACTTTACACTCTAAACAAATCTCAAAGTGCAACTTCACAGAGCATAAAAACACTCCTCTGACCAACACTTTCTTTCCTTCAGTTTTCCTTTGTTTAATAATTCTCTATTAATAACTTTTTTTCCCTCTTCCTTCAAAAACACACTTCACCTTCACACTCCGGCCTGCTGTTTGTACTTTTTTATGCTGAAACAATCATCTAGTTTTCAGCCATACCAGCAGCATAGATTTCAGGAAGTTATTGTTAGTTTATGTTTGGTTAACTGGTGGTTTGTTTGTTTAATTTGATGGTTGGTTTGTTGTTTAGCAAATCTGATCCAGCCTGCAGTTTGAAGGTTGTGGTTTTGCTTTGTTTTGTGTTTTGTTTTGTTATGTACTTTTTTGGGGTTTTTTTTCTTTTTACACTTCAGCAATTGCCTCATTTTTCAACACCAGACAATTTAGAGTGTATTATTTTTTAGAGGGACTATGATAGTTTGTGTTATACCTGATACTACCATGCATTTCCAGAGGGTGGCGCTATTGCAGGGGCAGAGAATTGAGCATGTTGATGAGTTGGGAGGTGAACTTGGTCATGTGTGTGAAATTTGAATCAGATTGGAGATTAAATGAAGGCGCTACAATGAGTTGGTGGTTAATGGCGAGAAATCAGAGTTTGATGCGTCGCCACTGACACAGTATTTAAGTAGAAGACATGTCCTGGTCAGCAATGGGTAGTGAAGGCCTGAAAGACATTTCTAAGCACAACTGAAATGTCAAAAAAGGAGCAGCTTTTAATCACAGTATAGAACATCCAACTTCCTGCTGCCAGTAGGGGGTGCCGTAGTTTAAGGTGAAAAAAGCATATAGATGCATTCAGGCTGTGACACTGAACATGTGAGTGCATTTTGGCAACCTCCCCTGGCCGCGCCCATTGAGTTATAAAAATTCCTTTTATAACTTTTAATCGTCAATGCATCTAATCTACACAAAAATTATAAGTCTCATAAGAGACTTATTTGTGGGTCTTGGCATGATGGTTATGCCCACCAAAATTTCAGGTTGTAGCTCAAAGTAACCCGAGGGGCTGCAGTTTTAACTCACTAGGGGGTGCTGTGGAGCCCCTTTGGCACGCAGTCATAAAATTTCATGCCCGACCAAAGTTTGCGGCACGTTTCGTTTTGACATGAAGCATGATGAAGGCACACAATTTGGGGTTAAAGGCATGGAAAGAAAGAATAATAATCTTTAAGGTTTCAAGAGGGCTTTTGCCCCCATTCTCGGGCCCGGGCCCTAAAAATGTATTCTGATATAAAAGTAGTGGTGTTAGCCAGGATAGTATTAAAGATGTCTTAAAATCTTTCTTCAGGCCTGAGTTTTCTAAAGACTTAATAATGGCTTCAGCATTTTTTTAGATGATACTCCACCTGTAACTAGCTCTATCACTACCACTCTCAAAGAGTTTTGGTTGCTTCACTGAATCTTGAAAATCAGTGTACAGTCACTGTTGGTCAGCCGCCAAACACATATAACATGTGTGATGTTCATAAGTTTGTTTTTATTTTGCCATTTCACTGGATTCATCTATAGCAGTGGTATTTTTTATGTGTCTGTTATATCTACATATTTCTATGGCTAAACAAGAGGGAATTAGTTTTGTATTAGTTGAAAATGAGTGTAATAATTGTCATCCTCCAGGCCCTGACTCTGCTGGATTACCTCCTGAAGACAGGATCAGAGAGAGTGGCTCAACAGTGTCGTGAAAACGCGTTCACAATTCAGGTACTAAAGGTGAACTTCAGGAATTTTACATTATCTGAATATCTTCTTATTGATAATAAAACAAAGTGGTCTGTTTTTCAGTTTTAAATAACATGAAATTAATTATTGGGAAAGAGAGAATAACAGACAGCTGATTTTTAAAGGTTCATTTTGGCATTCAAAACAGTTCACATAATTTCTCAGAGATCACGTGAATATCTTTGCTCTGTTTGGTTCAGACGTTGCGTGACTTCCAATACGTCGACCGTGATGGCAGAGACCAGGGAGCCAATGTGAGAGAAAAGGCACGACAACTGGTGTGTCTCCTCCGGGATGAGGAGCGCCTCCGCCAGGAGAGGAGTCAAGCCCTGAAGACCAAGGAGCGAATGGCTGGGGGAGGAAGTGGCGGTGGTAGCGGAAGTGGTAGTGGTAGTGGAGGTGTGTATGGAGGTATACCACCATCTTACCACCCGGGCCGGCGAACAAGCCAGCCCAGCATGGCTGTCCTGTACGGGGAAGAGTTCAGCCGTTCCAGAGGCTCCCCGTCCTCCTTTAACTGTGAGTTATAGCTTTTTACATCATTCACTCTTTATAGTGTTGAGTTTTGGAATGGGAGCTCTCTTTTTTGTGAGAAATCAAGCTCCTGAGGGAAATATCTGGCACTGAAGCAGCTCGATATACTTTATTATGTCTCTAACGGTGTCTGTCTCTCTCTGGAGCTGAGCAGGGAGTGTACGGTGGATTTTAGAGCCAGTGTCATGACTGATTTATCTACTGTACCGTCCAAAACAATGAAACCATGAAACACTTTCTACTAGGCCCTATAAAGCCTAAATCATACCCTGGTGTTGTCCAAGTAATTCAATTTTCTTGTGGCTCATATTCACTACAGACTTGTCAGAACTTCAGTCCTCTGAAGCTTGAGAGCCAAAAACAGCCTCTTTGTTTGTGTAGGTCCAAAACAGCTGATCTACTGAAGATGTTTTCCTCTATAATGGGTTCGATGCCACATTTTGTATTTGTATTTCTGGTATTAAAGTACACTCCTTTTTAAATCTTTAAAATTCATGCAGCAGAAATAATGATATGTGTCTGGCAAGACTGACAGGTGATGAGCTCAGTGAACAGTCCTCTATAGAGAACTCATAAGTTAGGGAGCAGAGAGTACTAAATGACTGTGATTTCAAACACGGCCTTTTACTCTGTTCTGCCCTCCATGCTTGAGTCTATCATTAACTTTGAGCAAATGACCTGTCTCCGTTATCCCTTAATAAGCAACAACAGCAGGTTATACTGTGTCATTAACGTAGATGGTAGGATCATCACCATTAACTTTCCTGACGTGTCTTCTGTAGGAGAAAAACATTGACAGCACAAGATAATGGCTGTATTCCAATCTGCCTGAACTCACAGTGCCAACTGATTTGACTGTAATTCAGTATGTAGTTTGAAGTATGTGAAAACTAGTAAAATCTGCAGTATGCCAAAAATTCCCGGATATCCTACTGATCCGGGAAAATTTCCCAGTTTGCAACAGACCACGCGACCTGGCATACATTTTTTAAAGACACACACACACAGACATATATATCTATGTCTATCTACATATATATATGTATCTATGTCTATCTATATCTATCTATGTATATATCTATCTATCATTATATATATAATATAATAACTCCTTACTGAAATATAATAACTATTATCCTCCCATGCTTAATTCTGTTTACTATTTCTTTTTGATATTTTTTTTTCTCTACCTTTAATTTCACTTATCTGTTATTGTGTTTTTCCTGTATCCTCATTGCTCATTTATTTTTATAGAATGCTTCATCTGGCAATCTCTTTGCATATTAATCACTGAAATGTCAAGATGTACTCATATTTTGGCAGTTTCTCCAGTGTCACTCTTTATAGTGAATTTACCCCCCAGTCAATTATTTTTTTTATAAATAACAAAAATCCAAGTTTTACTGATGACCAAGTAGAGGGTGAACCTTTCTGATCTAACCTCTGAGGACTGATGTTTACTTTAACCACAGCTTTACATACTCTGTGTCCTTTCAGCACACTTAATATATTATACTGTATTCATGCGTCTTCATGTTTTCATGCCTGAGTTTATGTCATTTTGTTTTTACTTATTTTACCCAGCTGCAAAACAAATTTCTCCATGGGGTCATTAAAACTGAGCTTGTGTTGGTGTTGTATAAAAACACTCAATTAAATGGGTGAAGAACTTATTTAGGCTGAAGTTTAGACTTCAGGGCAGATGTCTTACTCAAAATGCAGGAAAAACACATGCAAAGTCCAAAATAAATGCAACACTGGAAAACAAAAGCAGAAAACAGCTGAAAAAGTCAAGCGCTGAGAATCAAGACTTTTTTTTAGAGAGAAGTGTTTCAGGATTGTAGGGACAAAGATCAGAGAGAAGCTGCTTAGTTTGACATCAGGGAGTTCTGTTAAATTTTCTGGAGCCAGGAAAGTCTGACTGGACTCTAACAGTGAAGGCACGTTGGGATGGTAGAGGACTGAGAGGAATGTCAGGCTTAATGTTTTCTTCTCCAGAGGAGCCCCAAGCAGAGGCACAGTTAAGCTGTAGCAGGTTGTGGGACGGCTCACTGAGGATTGTAGCAGGAGGATGCTGCACTCAGCAGTTAAGAAGAAGTCTTGCCAGGTTTTGCTTCAGCATCCTGGGGCTTCTACTGCTAACCTTTGTTTCAGGTCTCCAGAGGTTGGAAGATTCTGTGCCTGAGAACTGTCTTACTCTTTTCCTGTCCCCACAGTGCGCTCTTCATGTCCAAGTTTCAGAGTCAAGAATGAATGCACTGTGGATGTCTTGGCTGCAGTGAAAATGAATAATTGATTAACTGAACGTTTTTGTTGTTTGTTTGTTTTTTATTCAGTCATTCATCAAATCGTTACACTTAATGCCCAAAGACTCTGAGTTTCTAAGCAGTCTAAAGCTCTTTTGGCTATTAGCAAAACAAACACCAACAAACTTAAAGTCCACATCAGAATGCATTCTACTGTTGTTATGAAGCAGAAATTAATTGCTTTGGGAGATTCAATGACTGTTGTGTCTGTGTTTATTACATTTCTCTCTCCTTCATTTCTCCTCTACTCTGGTAATTTCATTCAGAACAATGCAAGAGCCCGTATTTGTCAACAGAGCTGTCGATCATGATTTCTCATCTGCTCTTCTTTAGGATGAAATCACTTATTAAGATTAAACCTTTTAGAAAAATGAGCAATGTCATACAAATCAGAGTAATATGAACTAAATAAAATGACAGAAAAATAAAAAAGTAATGCTATTTTTATTTTAGTTTGCCATCTTTTCCCTTTGTTTACTCTCTGGAGGCAGACATCTACTGCAGCCAGCCAGCAGAGGGAGCTCTAAATCTTACTGCTTCAATTCAAAAGAGCTAAGTTGATGCCAATTTTAAAACAGTGCATTTATGGAAAAAAATTGTGTAAAGTGCTCTACAGAGCTGAACAAAAGATTCAGATTCAGATAGATTTCTTTTGTAAAACTTGTAAATGTAAAATTCCCGCTCACGTTGTCAGATTATTGATGCTGTAAATTTAGGACCTTTCTGAAGCACTCAACAGCTTGTTCCTGTATTATCACTTTGGTGAATAAATGGATAGAGTGATAAAAATACACTCTCATGTTCAAGGCTGATTCCCGCTGAAATGTAATTTTGTGCTGTAGCCCAGCACTTTGGACGATCCACCTCATAGATTATCGATACTGCAGTGCAGCCCTGGAAATATTCAAATCAGCACAGCACTTCCTCTGCTCCTCGCCTCTGCACGTCGGCAAATGCAAGCTCACGGCGGTCTGACTAATTGTTCCTCCCTCACTTGTTTCCCTCTGCAGCCTCGTCCTCGTCTCCCCGCGCCGCCTCAGACCTGGAGCAGGCCCGACCTCAGACCAGCGGGGAGGAAGAGCTGCAGCTCCAGCTGGCTTTAGCCATGAGCAGGGAGGAAAGTCAGAAGGTACACACACACACACACACACACAAACACACACACAAGCACACAGATTTTCTGATACAGTCCTCTTCTTGTGCGTCATCATACCCTCCCACCAAACACACACACACACACACACACACACACACACACACACACACACACACACACACACACACACACACACACACACACACACACACACACACATGTCTCATTGCCTCATGATAATTCCAGTAATGAAAATTTGTTACAAACACTGAACATTCGCCCACCTGCTTCGAGCTAGCCTTTCCTCAACCTGTTACCATAGAGATGGATGAAGATACACAACTACAGATTGCTTTAAGCCTTAACCAAAGGAGTATGAGCACGTACACACACAAAGAAACACACCTCAGTCCCTGTCATTCATTCTGTTAACCCCCAGTGTATGCAGCTGTGTGAATTTAGTGATGTTCTTCTGACACCATGTCCATAAAACAACTTCCTGCCTGACTTTTTGTTTCAGCATTTTCTCCCAGTGGAGCTCTTTTTATGTTTACTCACAAAGAATTTAATAAATTACCAAAAAAAATTCTTAAAGTATGATGTGCTTGAAGGTAAAGTGTGTAACAAGTAGCAGCATTTAGCAGAACAGACTTGTAGAAATGTAATATAATATTCCTAAGTATGTTTCAGTTTGTGTAACTTGTGTTTTAAGTATTTAAACTTGACAAATGGAGGATCATACTTATTTTGCATGACAGCAGTTTCACCCTTAAAGGCCTGTGTCACTTCACTGAGACAAGGCTGAGCAAATGGACATTAGAAATCACAAAATATTTCAATTTCTTTACACCGTACCTTTAAATACCTGCTTTATCTAATTTGAAACAAACAGTTTGGGCATGATTAGATGAAAAAAAATACATTTTTAAAGATTAGGTGCTTTTACATTGCTGCCAAAGGGCAACATCTGGCCATGAGAAATGAGAAATTAAGCTGATGTGAAAGTGCTTAAAGCTGCAGTTTGTCAGGCGTCTTCTTCAACAGACCAATTCTAAAAAAAAAACATGATTTTTACAGCCAAAATATGCATGTTTACAAACTGCTTCAAGTCCAAATAGCTAATTTTCTGTGACAGCACACACTGTACGGGGGATGAGGTTTATGATTACAAGGTTGCCCAATCAAAGGCAGAACTCACCTGACTGACAAGTGGACATCTTGTAGCTCTTAGTGAGGAGGCTAAAAGTCCACCTCTTCACCTCAGACCGCTTCAACAGAAGCTAGGTTGCTTTTTCTATTTCCGTTATAGCCGCCAACAGCAACAGGCTATAAAACTCCATATCAAAAACAGATGGGTGACATCTCATAGACTGGGATATGTATGTTTTAAACAGTCTATGTCGACTTCAGCCTAGTAAGTATATGAGGTATAACGTGACTTTTTTACTTGGCTTGACTTTTTCAAACTGATGAAATCATCCCTGAAAAAAGTATCTGAGAACTCACATTTTCTAAGAGTCACTAGTATGTCTGCTGGGGCATCTGCAGTCAGAGATTTAGAGTTTTATAAGTTATAAATCAGTTGGAATTGGGTGCATACCTTGATCTGTACTTTTGATCAATACCTTTCAATCTGCTTCACCTGCTTTTACCATACCCACTGAACTATGTTTTATTTTTTAACAGAACGAAAAAAAAAATTCTTTGTCTTCGCTGGAACCAAAAATGTGCTTTGTTTTTTTTCTTTAAAAAAAACTAGAGTGTTTGAAATGTGTGTGTTTGCTTCCTCCCTCATGGCGATAATATTGATGATGTCACAATGCTGCCCCCGCAGGAGCAATGCTGTCGCCAAGGAGACGATTCTCTGCTACAGAAAGCCCTGGATGAGAGTAGGAGAGAGAGCCAGTCGAGGACACAGGAGGTGAGTTTAAAAACGTGTGTGTGTGCGTGTGCTGTACAGTATGTGTGTGGGTGCACCCATGCTACAAGAGTGCGTGTTTGCATTGAGAGGTGGGCGGGTGTGTTTGTAGGCAGAAGCTGGCAGACATTTGGCAAATGAAGTGGAGTTTTGAGTGCGGGCAAAGGGACGAGAGACAAAAACAGTAGAAGAAGACTTGGATGAAAAGGATGAGCGGAGGTCTGAGAGAGAGAGAGAGAGAGAGAGGAGGAGGAGGAGGAGGAGGGGTCTGCCAAACAATAACGGCTCTATCCACTAACCTTGAGCTCAGCATGACATTTCTCTGAGAGCATACTTTTTATCTCATTACACACCAGCAGTCTCATTCATTGGCCTGTCAAAGAGCCAATCAGAGTCGGCGGCCTTATGTAAAGGTTGCAACATCTTGTAATTGGGTTTCTTATGTTTCTTGTATATGAGATCTTTGTGCTTTCAGGTGCTCAATAGAAAAATACAAAAGACAAAAACCTAGAATGGTGGAGTGTTTGAAATTTTGAGGTGAGCTGCAAAGTCCTCTTGTCATATTTCCAAATGAAGTTAAGTTGAGCCAAAGTACCAGCATGGTAGGGCTGTGTATGGCAAGAATCTGATGATATGGCATCCTGGTGCATACATACATTGGGGTACTATAAGCAGATGACACAGCGGAGGATTTTTTTTAAACACTCTCTTAATATTTAAAACACACAATGTTCATCGCAGAAACAAATACAGTTTGTTTTTATAAATTCAATGAAAACAGTTGGACGTGCAACGTGAGTTGAGTTTGCTGCTTTGTCAAATAATCTTTATCAATAAAGAAAAAAAATGTCAGAACTTAAGGATTCAGATGACAGGATGTTGTCACATAGATGCTGTTTGTGGGGGGTTTATTTCAGGTGAGCAGCAAACACAGTTTTGTAACAGCCTGCACTGCTGCGTGCTCTGCTGTGAGGAGCTGCTCTGCCAGCTGCTGCTGCTGCTGCTGCTGCTGCTGCAGAGGAAATGTGGCAGAGCAGACGCGCACTATCAAACTAATTCTGAATCATTCAGGCACTTAACTCTGCTATAAAGATGCAGTGTAGACAGCATACTGTAACTTTTTAGCTGATTGTTATTATACCTCATATTATTATACACAAAACTGTTCATTCTGACCCAACCATTTCATCTATCCAGGATGTTCACCTTGGATATTTAACTGGAGTTTTACATAAACTTTATCATAAACTGTAAAACACACTACAAAAACTGAAATCTAAGCAAGTGTTTTTTCTATTATAATTGATATGAGCCACATTCAACTGAAAAACCCAGAATAATGTCTTATTTCAAGATATTTAGACGAAAATAAGGTCTGAATTGCTGTAACAAGTAAAACAAAATCTGCCATGGGGATAAGAAAAAATTACTTGTCATGTTTAGAATAATATCTTAATACAAGAAACTTTCTCTTACCCCATTGGCAGATTTTTTTTTTATTTGTTACACGCATTCTAGACCTCATTTTTGTTTTGAAATATCTTGAAATAAGACATGCTTCTTGGACTAGTATGGTGAATGTAGCTCATATTAAGTCTAAAAAGACATTTTTACTAAAAGTGAGACAAAAAAACACTTAGCTTAGATTTCAGTTTTTGCAGTGTATAACATCATGAGCCTCATGAAGTGTGTTTGTTACAAATTTTACAGAGATACTTTTTGCTCTCTCTAGTCAGCCATGTTGGACCTGGTAGACATATTTGGCCCCTCATCTGAAGGTAAACCTCCATCAAGGGACCCTTGGAACTCTGAGCAACCCAGCTGTGATGTCACCTCTGACCCCTGGGAGTCCATAGGTGGGTGTCTCAGCATACAACATACCAGCTCAACCACACAAGTGATGATATGAGGCTCCATTTCCTTTTGTCAGATTATGTTTTTGAGTTTTTTCAAACTTCATGTCGATGTTGTGCTCCTTGTCTCCTTCCCAGCCGTCCAGTCCAGCACTCCTGTGATTGGAAGCCCTTGGGCAGCCCCACCCCCATCCTCAAAAGCATCCAATCCGTGGGCTCCATGTACAAACTCACACACCGACCCCTGGGAAGCAGTGCCCACCTCCTCCAGTCCTGTCAATCATGCATGGGAGAGCCCAACAGATGGCGGTACCTTCCAGAAAACTTTCCCCTCACTTATATACAGAGGCATTTAGTCAGCCTAAGACTAAACTGTTTTACTTTCTGATGTGCAGATGGAGATGGGATGGATCCATTTGACGGGCAGGAAGAAGAGAGGCCCAAACCAGAGGTCCCACAGATGTCCTCCCCACAGTCTGCAAGTCCTACAGGTGTGATACAGATCAGCTGTGTGTGCTGCATCAAACGGTTGTACAAATATAATAAGTCTCTCTCATCAACAGTTTTTTTTAGATAAAACATTTATGTACCAGAAAACTTACTGTTCACAAAGTAAAATCGATTGGGAAGGGAAGCCTTCTAGTTAGAATTTCTAGTTAGAGATATGATGGTGACGCTAATGCATAATGCCGGTTGTGTCGTAGTTTTATCTCCCATTAGTTACTAGAGGGAGATGCAGGAAGTGAGAGATGGACAGGGACAACAACAACACAGCCTATTTGGTTTCATGAGTACATAGCCAGTAATGATAAGGGCTACTACAAGCAGGAACTACACTGGACTAAACTAAATACTCTTTAAGGCAGTTACCATTATAAAATGTTGATTATAGGGGTAGGAGTTGAAGTAGTTGGCACACACAGGAGGATTCTGAGTTGTTGGTGAGGCTGAAAGTTTGAGCACAGCACTGGAGCAGAGCAGAGACCACAAGTCCTACAAGTTAAAAAGGTCAACTGATTGGCAAGATACTTTGACAGATGAGTGTCAGAATTACACATAGCAAATGTAAAAGCAGTACATGTCAAAGTGTTGGATTCATTTCTGGCTGGTTAGCAAACATACTCAATGTGACACCATGCTTACTATGAATAGTATGATAGTATGCAAAGTCTGATTATACACCTGATATTACATAACTAATATAGCAAGGCAAATTAAAAATGTGAGTCACAGGCTGGAGATATAGGGTGCAAGATTTTCAAGCGTTACATTAGACAAGACTTTCCAATAATATCTTCTAAGGCTTATATGAGGGATATATTTGAGCAAAGTGCCAATCAAAGACTTGAAAAATCCATGAAGTGATGACGCTGTTGCTTCCTTACAGTTTTGGGCCGCCCAACACTGACTCAGTCATCGTGCATGAGTCACTTTACGTGGAGTTTTCTGTTAATAGCCTCATGCAGCATTCAGAACATTCTATTTTTGTAATTACATCCTGTTAAAACCTTTATTCTTGCAGAGGCAGAGCTGTTTGGAGTAAAGGCAGAGACTGACCCATTTGTTGAAGCAAATTCAATGCCAGATCCCTTTGGGGCTGACACGCCGGTGAAACCCATGGTGAATGGACGAGAATCGTCAAGCCCAGAGATGTTTGATCTGTCTCGGTTAGCACCGCCTCTCAGCGCCCCGGCTACACGTGTGTGTCGAACCCCAGAGGCTTTCCTTGGCCCCACAGGGGCCTCGCTGGTTAATCTAGACGCCCTGATACCCACAAATCCTCCTTCCAAGATGCACAACAACCCTTTCCTCTCAGGTAACAAGCGGTTATTCTATAAATCATCTGATGCAGATTTAGAAATGCTGATATTTTATGTAAAGGCTTTTTTTAAACCTGTCTTTCCAGGTCTGAGTGCCCCATCTCCCACCAACCCTTTCCACTGCGACCAGCCTCGCCTCACCCTCAACCAAATGCGACCACATTCTACATCCCCCCTGCCCCCACACATGCTCCCTTACAGCCCATCTCTGCCTCTCCCTCTGCACCACCATCCGCCCGTCCTCCCCTCATCTCTTACACAACCTCCTGCTGGACTCCTGGACCTTCCCTCAAACCTCCCGCAGCCCCTCCTCCCCCTCTCTCCTCGCCCAGCACCTCGCACCCAGTCCCAGACGCACACACACAGCCACAACCCCTTCCTCTGAGACCCCTGCATCTTTCCACGTCTGCACAGAAACAAGGAGACCCCAGAATGGACTCTTTTGTTTTGGGATCAATCTATGCTGACTACCATGAGATTTGAAAAGACAAGCCTGAACTGAACTGAGGATTGTGCTCTGATGTCAGTGTGCACACTTGAAACGGATCAAACTTGGACTGGATGTATTTGACACATCAGCTGCTATATTTACCTGAACTCTTGAAGCAAAGCTAAGTCACACAAGCATACACACACACACACACACACAAACATTTACACTCAGGCGCACATGGACACAAACACACACACGCCACCAAACAAACAGGGTGTATCTCAACAGTCCCCTCGATGCCTTTTCTCCATCAACAGTGATGCTCCAGGCACCCTCTGACCCCAGACGGAAGTGCACCTTTAGGGATGAATCCACCTACAAAGATTGTCTACCATCAGGATCCTTACCGCTGCTGCTTCACCGACAAAAGCATGAATGCACCCAACCCTTAGAAACCAAACTAATCTACCCTGCCAAGCACCTGGATGAGTCTCAGTTTTACTCTTTGTTTTACATGAGTCAAGTAGTATCTTGAGCTGTATTGGCACAAGGAAAAGAAGTGTAGAAGGTCTATAAATTAAATATTTAAAAACCAATTAAAGGGATAACTTATTTATTAAGTGGGGCTGTGTGAGGTATTTAGCATTTTAGTTACCGCATTACCCACAGGAAACGCCACAGATGATTTTTTTCTAAGTTGCTTTTTTTCTCTCTCATTCAATGCCTGCACACTCAAACAGCTGACCAGTCAAAACAGGAAGAAGAACACGTATCTGCTCACATGCAAATAACACTGGAACAAAGTGCCTTTCTGAAGGAAGAGGAAAGTGCTAGAAAATTTCCAAATGATTGGGTTCAGAATTTTTTAGAGCAGCTAAATTTGGGTAAAATTGCTCCTGCCTACAGCTTTTGGTGCGTGGTCCGGCTTCTAATCCAGGGTCTGACTGACATGTCCTGTGGATCAGGCTCAGAACACATCAGCAATCTCTGATGGACATCATCTCACGACTTTTGATGAATTTGTGCTGCTAAACTTTCAGTGATCACCAGTTGCCATTTATACCATTTGTGTCTGCAACATTAACTCCATCCTTTTTGCTCCTGTGCATCTCAGGGTAGCATCCATTTATCTGTTTCAAGTTAAAGGGACTGTGAGGACTCTCCAAGTGATCTTTAAGAAGTCTCACTTCTAGATATGCCTGATCATAATCCACAACTTAAAAATGAGATTATCTGCACCAATATATGTTATTTCTAAATGTTGTTTCTTAGCTTACCAATTGGGTCAGACAAGACTGGATTTATTTACAGCATGTTGAAATCTCTATGACAACACCAAGTTTATTAGTGAGAAGAGAGATCTGTGTCTTTTTTTCTGCTGAAAACTATTTCTGGGATTTATTTAGTAGTGATGGTGGAGCTGAACTGTCAGACAGAAAAAGGACATAATAGCATAAGAAAGCTAAACGAGGGAGTGATAGCACAGGCTAAAGGGTAAAACAAGATCTAAAGGCTAAACCACAAGCTTAAGGCTAAAACATGAGCTAAGATATTTGTGATAATGTTCATCCCAACCAACATGCAGCAGTTATACTGCAGTGATCTGTTCAAATTTGAGAGTCTGTCAGTAAAATGAAGAGTTAGGTTACATTAGCTCTGATTGGTAGATGAGCAGGACATAAGGATTCGCAAATATTAGCCTACGGATACGTCAGACACCGGGATGCAAGTGGTGCTAAATATAGCCGGCTACTAAACTCCAGTACAAACTGACAAAGTTTGCTTGTTGTCACATTTTAAACACCTTACCTTGTTGTGTTGTATCTGGTTAAAAAAAATGTCTTGAACAAAGAAAAGTAGTGATAAAAAAAAAATCTGATCTCCATTCATTTCCAAAACAAACAAATGCCTTGTTAAGAGTCATGTCATCACTGCGTGTGATTCCAGCCAAAAGGTGTCGCCACAGACCACTTCAAACAGATAGACCTCACAGCCCCTCTGGCCACATCATAATAAAGACTTATTAGGCTGTCCTCAAGAGGAGAGAAAAACAGCTGTGAACGTATTTGCTTGTTGAGCAGGAGTGGCACTGATTGTTCCAAACTGTCAGGAAATCAAACTGCTTGTTGATTTTTACAACGAGCAGCAGGCAGATCTGTCTCTCAACTTTGAAGATTAGATCTAGAACTTCTTGTCAGCTGCCCATGTGGAGGAATTCTGTTCATATGAATAAATAATTGATCATCAGGTCACTGGAGACAAGTCAAGGTGTCATGACGCAGGTGTGCTCTGCCTGCTTCTGCGCTTCATATCCAACATCTTTCCTACTTATGGATAAACACACCCAATGCTGAAAAACCAGACACCCTGAGTACAGATTCTACATTTAGATAGAAAACAAGTGAATGAAAATAATCTGTGGGAAATAAAGTTATTTTTGAGAAGTACCTCATGCAGCCCAGCTTAAAGAAAAATCTCTAAGTTTTGTTCAAGAACTAATTGGCTCAGATAATCTTTCACTACAATATTTGATTTCCTTGTTCTCCTGCGAACTCAAAAGCACCTGGTCCTGATTTCGTGATGTTACTGTTCCTAGAGTTGTCCTAACAGAGTCTATGTTGCTTTCAAAACTGGACTGATCCAGCCCCTTGGGAGACTGTCGTGTCTCCATCTGGACCTTCACTGATCACTGATTGTTCCCTCTCAGACCCCCGTGCCTGCCTCCACAGCTGACCCACAATGCATTCCCCTGCAGGCTCATACTGGCACCATGGAGGAGGACCTCAGGGAGAACACTCTGTTCCTCCTCCAAGGAGACTGACGCTTGGTCAAAGAGATTGATTACTTTCTTCAGAGTATGAAAAATGACGTCAAATACTCTCCACTGTTCAATTAATGTCAGCTCTGAATTTGCTTGTATGTTGGGAAGAATCTGACGAGACAAATAATTTGGTCATCACTGCACTGAACCCAACTGGACCTGAATGTGAAATGCCTGCCCATAGATACACACAGGCTAAGTACATATGTATTTAACAGAATGATATCTATTAAATAATATGAGATATTATACCAATAAATGTTTGCATTATAAATTAGATTGATCATGAGTCTGATTACTTCGTTTAGTCTTTTTTTTTCCTTTAGGATACAGACCTATTGAAATCTGTTGTTATTTTTTGCTACGAGGTCGACCCCATGCCAGTGGTGGACAGTTATGGAGTACATTTACTTGAGTATTGTACTTACGTAGGGCTGCACGGTAGCGCAGCTGTTAGTGCTCTTGCTTCACAGCAAGAAGGTGGCCGGTTCGAATCCCAGTTCGGGCACGGTGTGCCTTTCTGTGTGGAGTTTGCATGTTCTCCCCGTGCATGCGTGGTTCTCTCTGGGTACTCCGGCTTCCTCCCACAGTCCAAAAACATGCTCACTAGGTCAATTGGAGATTCTAAATTGCCCATAGGTGTGAGTGTGAGCGTGAATGGTTGTCTGTCAGCCCTGCGATTGACTGGCGTCCAGTCCAGGGTGTACCCTGCCTCTCGCCCTTAGCCACCTGCGACCCTGAACAGGAGAAGCGGTATAGAAAATGAATGAATGTACTAAAGTACATTTTTTGAGTATCTGTACTTTACTTGAGTATTTATTTTTTTTGGCAACTTATGACTTGCACTCCACTACATTTCAAAGACAAATATTGTACTTTCGACTCAACTACATTTATAGGAAGCTTGTCGTTACTTTTTCCTTTTAGGCTCAGCGTAGCTTGTCATCAGCTGTTGGTGTTTTCTTGTCTAATATGTAATTTGCCACACGCTGTGCCCCTCACTGAAGGGAACCAATCACAGTCAATGCTCACTCCTGGGATGAATTAAGAAATATGTCTACAAGACTAAATGTGTTCCATCACTTTTAAGAGACACAGAAAAATTCAGGGTAGATTTTGTGTGGTTTACAGGTTTTATTAAGTCATGTGTTATGTTGCCATGTAGCCAAATGGTTCAACAGGGAGATCAGTCCTTAAAAGCAGAGTTGTAGTTTGCTTGTTGTAATGGATTCAACAGTAAAGTTGAACAGTAAAAAAAAGCCCCTCCTGTTTTTTTTGGTGGGGATATTTGAATTAAAAAAAAAAAAAAAATAGCTCTCCTTATTGTTTTTGATTTCATTTTTATGCTGATGTTTTTACAGGGGCTTCTATAGAGTTTTTATAGCAGAGTGGTTTTACATCTAGGTCAGTTCAGCATGAGGTGGTTTCAGAGAATTATAAGGTTCTGTAAAAACACTGAGAAAACAATACAGCAATGTGCTGATATTAGAAAATGTACTTTGTACTTTTTACTTTTGAATTCTTAAGTATTCATGAAAGTAAGTACTTTAGTACTTTAACTTGAGTAAGATTTTGACCAAGAGACTTTTACTTGGAGTTGAGTAAGATTTGACCAGGAGTATTCGTACTTTGACTCAAGTACTGAAGTTGAGTACTTTGTCCACCACTGCACCATGCTATAACCCATGTCAATTAATCTTTAATAATATAATTGTTAATTATTGTCCCGCTATATAATGAAACATTATTCATGCCAAATATTCATTTTATCCATGGTTCTGTTCAGGAAAAATTAGACATTTGTCCTGTATTGATGGAAAATAAGTTCATAATAGATGGAAATCAAACATATCCTCTGTGTGTTTAGGAATATTTCATATTAAGTACTAATTGCTGTAACATGAGTAGATGAACAGATTTATAGATTTACTTCCACTTGGATAAAATGTTATACACAGTCCATGTACCGTCTACCCCTGTCTGTAAAGGACTGTTTTCAAACTTCAGACTGATATTTCTGGCTACACTCCTGGGGGAGATCTTGATCAGTTTGCTCTTTGCTAATTACAAGTGTTCTTAGTAAGTTGCCAACTGTGCCTGTCTGCCATATGGTGTGAAGTTGGCTCTCTGGCAGTATAAGTACTCTATGTTTTAGAGGCCTGTGACTATAAACACATCTCTGCTGAGGTTGAAATGACATTACTGTGACATTTATGAAAGGATTCCAAGTGTTAGTTTTCTGTCTGTTGTCTAAATAGTACACCATGCCAAGGTGGGAGAGGACAGAAGAGACATGCTGGAAAAACTCAGATCACACCAAGAGTTTGAATGATTTCCAGTTAAAATCATTGAATCAGTCATTAAATGGGCTAATATTTCTTTGCATTAATATATAGAACTGGGAGGAGACTTTCAACCATCAACTTAAATGGTAAAGAGGCAAATGAAACTGTTTGCACATTGACCACTAGATGGTGCTATAAACCCAGCATACATCTTGTGTTTCATCCTTTTTATTTCTTTTGCTCCAGTTGAAAGTAATCAGCAATGCTTATTAGTGAAGCAGCAGTGCACTTAGAGATTCATGAAAATGTACTGTTAAAAAACAAGTCATAGTCAACAGATGATGTGAACATCTGGTGTATATTAAAGGAGGGAGAACATCTCTCTTTGTGGCTTTAACATGTCGGCATTTCCTGGTTACGCAGGTAAAGCCAAAAAAAAAAAAGGTCCAATTAATCCATTTATTGAAAAAATAAAAGTATCAAATCAGCAGAGAGAATCGTTCTTTCAGTTCCTTGGGTTGCCCTGGCTGGGAGAATCTGCATGTGTTGCTGCAAGAAGCCAAATTAAAACCTCTGTGAAAAGGTCAAACGCACACGACTCACCGAGAAAAGTGACTGAATAAAGGAAATCCAATCATAGTCATAACTCCAGACCCAATTACAGACTTCCTCTCTCTTTAATGTCTGGCATTTCTGTTCAAACAAAATCATGTCTTGTCTGATATCAGAGACTTAAACAGCTGCAGTCTAGCTGACCTCAAGATACAGTCCCACCATGTGGTGGTGATTTAGTAGAAGAAGAGAAGTAAACAGACGGTAGTGATTGATAGTGAGAACAGCAATCAGAGTAAAAGCTTTTCTTTCTTTTTTTTTCTTTTTTTCGTTTTTACCACGACGGTAAAGCTGTGTGTCAAAGACCCTGTGGACCTGCCAGGTAACCTGAGCCTCTATGATTCAGCCATCTGAGTATTATTATCATCTTTCAGCTGATCTCACAGGACTTTCTGCATCTGTCAATCTCAATAAGCCTTTAAATACATCTGTTTGCTTTACAGGCCTGGTGCAAAACTCCACTGAGAAGAAAAATGGATGGTTGCTCTGGACTTTAACTGTTATTCAACAGACAGAAGCATTAAAGTGAGCTGTGCTTTTGTTAACTGTTTCCATAAGAGTAGGCAAGCATGCAGTCTTTTCCCTATTAAGCAGGTGTGTGTGCATGTGCTGAGTTCTCTCTTTTATTCATGCACTCAAGCATGAGAGAATAGTCCTGATCTTGGCACTGGTTCATCGCACCCCTTCAGGAGCTGTTGTTCCCCTTCCTCCAGTGACGTGTTTATCTGATCAACTCATGCATTCAGTAAAAAAAATAAAATTAAAAAAAGACTCATTCTAATAAGATGCAGGTGAAAATCAATTAATTATTTTGCATTGTAACTGCATACCATCTGAATTTTGCCCCTTTTTTAAAGATAAGATTGTGTGTCTGTGTGATCAAATAGAATTTCCTTAAATTTGGTTGGTCTTGTCAGGACACTCACAAAAAAGAACAGATAAGATAAAAATGATTTATTGAGGTCAATATCAAATCTAAAGAAGATCACAGATTTAATTATAACATTATCAAGACCTGATACTGCTGGATTCCTGTCTCCACTGAGTGATGCTTTTTTTGGAAAAAAAAAAAAATTCTAATACAAACAATTTTCTATATTGTTTTAGATAAATATCTATCAAAATAAATGACTGACAATGGCAAAAACCAGATCCATATGTCAAGCACACACACACACACACACACACACACACACACACACACACACACACACACACACACACACACACACACACACACACACACACACACACACACACACACACACACTATCCATTTACTTTTCTGCATGGATAAAAATAAAAACAATGATCAAAAACATTAATTCAGCCCATCCTGCCATCCTGTTTTTCTCTCTGCTCACCCAGACATCCAGACCAATTCTACCACCAGACAAAAAAAAAAAAAAAAGATTGTTCTGGTTCAGTTTCAAACCAAAAGAGTGCTGCATCTTTTGCATTTATTTAGAGGAGTTATAAATAGTTATAGATTACACAATAATTTAGCACTTCCCCTTGCATACAGAAGGAAAACTGTTGTGTCCATATTTCCCTTTACACATGTTATGCTGATGCTGTTATGTAGTAGAAAGGTTAATAATTATTTAAGCTGGATTTATTTAATAGATAAAGGTATACCAGCATATTTCTAAAAAAGAAAATAAAATGTTTTGACCGTCTCTTTGAAAACTGAAGACAACCTAGTTAAACGGAACCTGTTCTACATATTTTCCAGTGGACCTTGTGCAAAGATTCTTTCTAATAATAATAATAATAATAATAATAATAATAATAATAATAATTATTATTATTATTATTATTATTATTATTATTATTATTATTATTATTATTATTATTATTATTATTATCCGTTATAACGACAGAGTTATGAGCATTCATCTGCTGTTTCAGCCACTCAAGCAGTTTGACGCTGTATGTTTACGTAATGCTTGCTAATGATTGACATGAGTTACAGCCAATAGAAACTCTGTCCGTGTTTCGCACGAACCAATGAGTGTGTTTAGTGGATTGTTTGCGGAAGTTGCTGTTCCCCACGTTGTCAGTGAAGAGTAACTGACGGGTTTTATACTGTAAATTCACCGAAATTAAAATGACTAGATATAATTATGAGATGTAATATGTTATCCTGGATGTATTTTATAGAGAGAGCAGTTACAAAATGAGTGCTAACTGACATTTGTATCAACGTGTGTGCCACTGCATGTCCCCGTTTGTCTGACCAAACACTTTGTGTTTGCTTTCGCCTCTGTATCTTTAGAAAATTCACATTTATTTTAATGAATGAGGACATGAATCCACCGAAACGACTCAGGACCTCAGAGGATGAAGTTGACGAACCAACAGGAGTGCGAGAGGAGGAGAGGAGTGCTGTGGACGTGGTTGGTGATAGATGCGCCCTTACATGCTATTTATAAAAAAAGAATTATATTTTAACGGCAAACTTTGATGAGCACAGCCTGAATGGGACCACTTCAGGGAGCTCATTTGCAGAAACTCACTCCGGCTTTTGCACATCCAATTTTATAAGTTTTAGCGTATTAGTAGATAATAACTTGAGAATGTTTTGGAAACACTTGCACATTTTAGCCAAATGTCTTCACCTACGTGTTTACCTGCACCCCAATTTACCCTTTGATCTCAAATCATTCACAAAATCAAGGTGGCACTCCATTAGTATTAAAATCTCTGTCTCCCTGTTCTGTCCGTTCAGAGTATTGTCATGCCGATATACAATGCATCCTGTTGGTTGGATGAATGCCTGCAGGCTGTCACAAATCAAGACTTCACTTGGAGCATGGAGCTCTCAGTCTTTGATGATGCAAGCACTGTAGGTTTTTTGGTTTGTTTGAATATGCTTCCCAATATTCTAGCGAAAAGCATAAAATGACACATCCGATATATATGTCTAATTTCACCTGTGTTTCTGTCTCCTGAAGGATGAATCCAGGAAGGTGGTGGAGGGTTGGAGGGAGAGGCTGGAGGCGAAGGGCATTTCTTTATTGATCTCTGGTCACAATTCTGCCCAACCCAGAGGAGGTAAGGGGACCTTCAGGTTTTCGATCAAAAGCCAGTTTCTAAAACGTTGGCTTCAGCAGATTATTCTCAACTTAATCTCTGTGTGAGCCAAAGGGGTGAAGATTAGACAAAAAAGAGGGATTATTACACTATTGTTCATGGTAAAGGTTAGTAAAATTTAACAACATGTTATTTTAATTTGAGCATAGATATTAATTTTACACTAAAATAATGAGGTGGAATTCTGGGTAACACTTTATTTGAAGGACTGATATAACACTGTCATAAACATGAAATGACATCTGTCATTAAGATAAAGGACGCTTTATACATGCTTATGAATGTTGTCATTATGTCACCTTAAATGTAAAGTTGACATTGTTTGAGATTTCTTTGTTATGACAACTTGACATTAACCCAGACAACATAACCTGCCAATGTCTTTATTATGACAGTGTAATAACATTTATTGACACCCTAATTACTTAAAGTGTCACATTTTACTTGATGTTGTGGAAATTGTTTATTACACTGTTATAAAAGTGTAATGACAGCCAATGTTAACACCAATCACATTTGACAGATTAACGTAATGTCAACAGATAACGTTAAATAGTTTCTGTAAGTTTGATAATATGATAAGACATTAATAAGACACTGTTAAGTATGCATAAAGCATCTTTTATCCAAATGACAGATGTTATGTCAGTCTTATGCATACCCCTTCAAATAAAGTGTTACTGAATTCTGCTTAAGCCATTTCCCCACTGGTAAATGGTAAGTATCTGTGAAGCTTACCATTTACAGTGAAACTGAGACCTACCTGACACAGATAAACAGGTGCTTGTCAGAGGACTTTAACAAACAAAGAATTGATGGCCTTTCATATGTGAAGATGTGCCTGGAAGAGACAACTGCGCGCATGAAGTTCACTCTTAAGATATTAATTGGGCTATAAACAATGCTACAAAAGGGAATCTTGGATGGTAGTTACTCATGGCTTACAGGTAGCTACACCTGAATGCCCAAAACGTCTGACATAGTTTCCAAAAGCATTGATTGTAGCCAGATAGTTGATTGGCTCAGATGTTGAAATGCGTAATATTCACGTTTCCTTTAACCTTAAAGAGTCTGAATCAGGTTTGATTTGAAAGTACAGTATCAAATGCTGGGACTCGCCGTGCTTATTGTGCATCATAGTTTTTTTGTTTTTAACTCTGTCACATTTTCTTGCACATGTATGTGGCTGGTATTTCTTCTCCTGCTGTAGTCCTTTGGGTTTCTATTGTAAGCATTATGACACTTTTAATATTTTCACATTCTGTTGGTTGAATATGATGTGTCACCAACACATGGATCAATGGAAATAGTCAGTGGGCAAAAGCATCAACAAATACCAGACCACATACACACACAAAAAAACATGTACACATAAACGCCTGCTTCTCTCTGTCTTTCAGTTGGATATGCAAAGAATAAGGCAATATCTCAGAGCCGAGGACAGTACTTGTGCTTTCAGGATGCGGTAAGTTTGTGTTTAGTTTTTTTTATGTGCACATGTTTTTCATAGTGAGTAGTGAGTCAAAGCTAATTAAATTAAACAGCTTTTTCCAAATATACAGGCTGTACACGGGCGCACACACATACACATACACACAGACCCAGCCGCTCAGTGACTGTGTGACAGATCTGTCAGGAGACATGGCTAATGAGCTCAGAGCAGCGTTTGATGTATATGTGTGTAATTGTGTGTGTGTTTACACGAGTGGCAGCTCAGCCTTTCAAACACAGACCTGCTGTGTGGGTTTTTTTTCGTTGTTGGAGGCTACATCATCAAAACTGAGAATTAAAGGCCCACACATCCCTTTTTCTATGATTTTAAATGTTAAACTTTAAGTAGCCTGAGCGTGTATCACGTGTTGAAGACTCTTTTATAGTAAACTTCCTCCTGTGTTCTTCCTCTTTACCTTCTATTCTTGAAACATTTTCTGGTGCTGCTTCTTCTGAAACCAGCCAATGTGAGAGGTTTCATGCTGGCTCTGAAACAGACTAAAATTAACACTAATGCTTCTTTATCACCTGCAAAAGTAAATAAATAAATAAATAAACCTTCTCTTTAAAGCCTGAAACTGCTGCTGTGCTGTAGCTGTCAGATGGGGTGATAGAGAGCAGGCTGAAAAAGAAGAAGGGTCAGTGTTTTATAAGAAAATACTGCTTTCACATTCGCAGGATTGGATCAGCTAAGATTTGTCCACAAAACCCAACACAAGCTAAATATCCCACATAGGAGCCTTATGTGAATACTCAAATACGCCTTTTTCATACTCCCATTTTAATTGTTTTTTAACCTTGTTTGATAAATTGAAGGGTATCAAAGATTTATATTCCTTGCTTGTTTTTATTAATTTCATTGTGTTTGGGGTGTCGTTGAGAAAGTGATTTGGAAATATAAGTATATTCAAGGAAGTGGCACACAAACTAAAAGTATAATGAGGCAATATAAATCCTAAACTCAAATGTGAATGCTATGGGTTTTTTTTCTACTTATATAAACCTGTTTCTCTGATGTCTCATGATACTAAATACTCACTTTGTGTTTTTGATTTTTTTGCTCCAGGATGATGTTATGTTGCCCCAAAGAGTTCGTCTGCAGTATGAAGCCTCTCTCCACCACCCAGACTCTGTAAGTGCCCCCTTTGGTATCTGCTTACTCACTTCCTTCCCTCACTGTTGCCCTTCAACACTTCTCCCTCACTGCTGCCCCCTCTCTCTCCCCCCACCCTCTCCTCTGTGTGATCGTCACACTGACTCTCCCCCTCAAGATCAAAAATATTCGTGTTGTTTTCGTGAGCAGGCGTGTGTGTTTTTACTTGTGGGTGTGAGTGTGTGCTTTCATGCAGTTGGCACGCAGAACAGCGTGAGTATCCGGTGTTGATGCTTTCTGTGGCCTGCCAGGTCAGAGGTTAAAGGTCGCGTGTATGAGGGAAGTGAGGGAGACAGCATGGAGACAGAGGACTTGCTGCCGTGCACAAACAGCCTGCCTCTCTTTGTTATGGCTCTGATATTTATGGCCTTGGATCAAATTTGTTCGATCCTGTTATAGATATATGTGGGGGGGTTTTTTACCGCTGTACAACCTCTTTCTTCTTCACATCAGACAACCTTTGCTAACTTTTGATCTTTCTCTTATTAGATACAACCTGTACATGTAAAAAATAAAAGAAAAGCATACAAAAAAGAAAACTCATTGTCAACACTTTTCCGCAATTAGTGAAAGAAAAAGTCTGAACTCTTATCCTGGAAGTTTAGAACAGAAACCTATGAATACACAAAACTTAACACAATCATCTGCGGCAACTGAAATCAAACAAGAGGAAGTTCTCACTCCTGCTCTGTTTCTTTTTTTTTCTTTGTGATAGCTGATCGGATGTAAAGTTCGGAGAGTACCAGAGGGATCTACAGAGCGTTACACTCGCTGGATCAACACAATCACTCAGGAGCAGCTCATCACTCAGGTAGCAACCAACAGCTATATGATTTCTGTGCTCATACTGTGTGTGTCTGTGTGTGTGTGTAGGGGGTCATGTGCCAGGCTTCAAGCAGGTCAGACAGAAACAGGATACATACCTGCTGTCTGCAGTTTCCACGGAAACGTGGGACTGGACTATACAGAGGGTGCAGCATCAGGCCGACCTCTGCGTTCATGTCGGTCCCCCCAGAGGAAGTGGCTCACACTGTCAGCTGTCTGCTGAGTGGAGTTAACAGGGGAAACTGTTGGCAATGGAAAGTACATTACATAGATGGATGACCTTAATGAGAAGGCTGTACCCGTTTCTACTGATGCTGCCTTATTGATAGGCGGTATGAAAATCACCAGGCCTGACGACAGCTGTGTAGCATTTTAAACTCAATCTGTTAACATCATTCAAAAGCTGTGAACAAATCCCTTTGTCTACTATCAGGAACATTAAAGAGAGGAGCAAAATAAAGGACGGCGAGGAGGAAAAACATACGTAGGTGTCATTTGTAATCCAAAAGGAATTTGTGCCATTCAAGTTCCTGATGAATGAAATTCAGTCATTATTCATTTTGCTGATTACTCCTGCACTTTCCTTAAAGAGACTGTGAGGACTTTTTAAGTGATCTTGAAAAAGTCCCACTTCTAGATATATGCCTGATTGTAATCCACAATTTAAAATGAGATTATCAGCACCAACATAGGTTATTTCTAAATGCTATTTCTTAGCTTCCCAATCGGGTCGGACAGGACCGGATTGATTTACGGCACGTTGAAGTCTCTATAACAACACCGCGGTGGCTGACGAAGTTTAGTGGTGAGAGGAGAGATCTGTGTGTTTCTCTGCTGAAAATGATATCTGGGATTAATTTTGTAGTGATGGTGGCGCTGGAGCTGAACTGTCTGACAGAAAAAGAACAGAGGAGAAAAAGAGAGCTAAAGACTAAAACACGAGCTAAACTGTTTGTGATAGTGTTCATTCCAACCCACATTCAGCAGTTATACTGCAGTGATCTGATCAAACTTGAGGGTCTGTCAATAAAATGAAGAGTGAGGTTACATTAGCTTTGCTTGGTGAGGTTGGAGTTGGTAGATGAGCACTCGTGGGACGTAAGAATTTGCTAACGTTACACATTAACCTAGGGGAAGATCTCAGAGCACCTGACTGTTAGTAATGCAAAATATAGCCGGCTACTGAACTACAGTACAAACTTACATTGTTTACTTGTTGTCATATTTCAAACAACAGCGCTGTGTAACTGTTGATAAATACCTTACCTTGTTGTGTTGTATCCAGTCTTGAACAAAGAAAAGTAGTGACAAAAAGAAGATCTGATCTCCATTCATTTAGTTCAAAACAAACACACGCCTTGTTAAGAGTCATGTCATCATGACAGCGTACAAGCCGTTCCAACCAAAGGTGTCAATCCACCTGAAACGGATAGTCCTCACAGCCCCTTTAATTTGACACGTCACAGTCAGAAAAGTGGACACGTGAAACTTCTGTTTTTGCATTTCTGCACGAGCTATGACAGCCACAATTCTGACACGAGACAATCTGTGATTGGTCCTGTACAAACGGCTAACTGGGGTTCTTGAGGGGAAACATTTGCATTCCACATTGACAGCTCACGGGTCACCTCTTATCATATTAAACTGTTACATTAATCATCGAATGGTAACAGAGCCAGTCATAGCATAACTAAACCACCGGGTGCTTTTCTATTTATGTTGAGATGGAAGATTGCTGTTGTCATCTGAACAAAACACACTGTCACTAAGGATACAAGACAGCCTGGACCCAGTCTCTCTCTAACGCACGCACACACACACACACACGGTCTGCATAACTCCTTAGCAGACATTCCAGGTTATTCATGTGATATTAAGTTTCATGGAGCATGAGAATGAGCTCATACATTGATTCTGCTGGCTTAAAAACAGCTCCTTCATCTTCTTTCCTGCCTTTACTTTTAGGTTTGTTGGGAAAGGAACAGAATCTAACCGGGTTAAACTAGAGATTTACTCAGAGTGAAGCTGGTTTAACTTGATCCAAAGCTGTTCCCTGGGTGTTCATCTGTTGGCCATTAGATATGGTGATCCTAAACCTTCCCTTACCCATCGACTCCCTCTTTGTCCCCCACGTTCCCAGAACTCATTTTGATTCCTCTTATTCATGCTTTGGCCACAGCTTACATCTACAAAGTGTTGCAATATTACAACAGAAAGGAGAGGAGTTGTACGTAGGTGGACTCACACACACACACACACACACACACATATACACACAAACACACACATGCTAATTCACTAGATTTTGTCCAGCTGTACAATTGGCTAGATCCAGATGTTTTTCACAGTTTTCATCTGTGATTCATTTGAGTTGAAGACAGTAGTATTCTGCTTCAGCTGTGGATAGTCACACACACACATACACACACAAAATCATGAACATATACATGGCAAAACAGAGCATAAGAAGTGACACAGTGGGACGAAGAAGCGCATCAACCTGAAATGACCTCTTTTATTTGACAACAAAACACACAAACACAAAAAAAGGAGGAATAAGAAAAGCCAGACCCAGAAGAGGGGGGTAGGCACGAGTCAGGGAAGATATACGGAGGCCATAAATCGGCCCTTGTGTGTTAAAAACGTTGTGGTTAGAAGAAGACAAAGAGGCCAAAACAAGCTCATTAGTCAAAGATCAAGTTAAAGGGGATGTAAGCGTGTATCCTTCCTCCGCAGGAAGAACACACGCCTGCACTCACATGTGTTTGCACTCTAACCTGTTTTGTTTGCTGGATTGAAAGTTAACTTTTGCAGACTCCTACTTTGTCCTGAAAGCCAAGTGGGAAATTTCCCTCAGTCAGTCGCCAAATTCTGCCCAGGTTTTATCTGATAGGGGTTTTTATGTTACCAAGAAACCAAATGTTTCTTTAATTGAAATTCAAGCTGAAATCAAGTGCTGTTTCGTGCATACTGTGTGTGTGTGTGTGTGTGTGTGTGTGTGTGTGTGTGTGTGTGTGTGTGTGTGTGTGTGTGTGTGTGTGTGTGTGTGTGTGTGTGTGTGTGCGTGTGTGTGTGTGTGTGTGCGTGCATGTTTTGTTTTCACTTTACTGATAAACTGAAGGGAGTCAGTGTATTTCAGTCATTTACTTGCAGGGTTTGGTTGTTGAGACCAAACTTTAAACTCTTTGGCAGTTTACCGTGTATAATGAGCAGACTTTTAATAATAATAGTTGAGACTTTTGTGATGGAAAATCTGTGTGCAGAGAAAAACAAATAACTCTAACATGTTAGTTGACTTTCTCCTGTGCATACAAATTGTTTTTCTGACACAAAAAAGTGTGCGATGCATATATTTAGGATATTTAGTCCTTGTTGCAGAAGTTGCTGCTTCAACTCTCAACTATAATCCTTTGATGAGCCTTTTGACCTTCTGACACTGACCCAGTTACAGGCATTTCAAAATATGTTAGAAACTGTTGATCTTGTTGTTAACTGTCTTGTTTTAATGACTGGCTAAAGTTTCCTTACAGGAGCTTTAAATAAATGTTACTTATAATAGGCTCTTTTACTGTTTGTGAAGAGCCTATTTCTGTGCCAATTACACAGTTAAAGCTATTCACGCATTTTGGCAACAAAAATGCTGCAGAATAGCATGGTTGGTCAAGCAACCTGAGGGTGTTAACCACTTTTTTTTTCCAAATAACACCATTTTGACAGATGGTAACTGACTCAGGTTCATGAGAAATCAGTGAGAGGATGGAAGACATCAGCAAGTGGACAGCCTTTTTTAGTGTACCGTAGAGAGGAGTTGAAACACAGAAGTCACTCGATGCTTGTGACTGCATTATCCATTGAGACTCACCAGACCGTGAAACATCAAGACATGAAAAGGAGCCAGAAAACTACGTCCAGACAGAGAACTGCTCCAAATCTATCAGAATATTAATGGTTTTGTATTTTAAGATTACAAATAAATCTGATTAATAGTTTGATAATATATTGTAGTTTTACATTGAACTTAAAATCTCTTTCTGTTAATCATAACTTATAGGTTCACTTATTATTTACTCTCCATAGTGAGTCATATTTTGTCATAACCTCAGCAAGAAATCAACTTTTTCAGTAACTACACAAAGTGAAAACTGGATTTAGAATATAAGCACTTAAAATTGTTTATTTGCGGTCACACATTTAATTACAGCCGCAGATTTTGCTGGTGTTTCAGTGTTAAGTGTGACTCTCAGCATGACCATCACTGACACGTTCAGCTGAGAGTCACCAGTTAGCATGGTCATTCTTAACTTCAAAACACCGTTTGCTCTGTAACAGTCAGAACTCAATATAAGTTGACTCCATGGTGTTGTATAGTTTCCGACAACCGACCACAGAACAACCTTACACTTTTATGCTGCTTACAGTTTTAATTTAGTGTTTAAAGAATGCTAACTCAGAGCGCAGATGGCCTAGTGGTCTAGGTTGCGCTCCATATGGCAAAAAGCCCTTGAGCAGGCAGCCCAGGTTCAAGTCTGGCCTGTGGTGACTTTCTCGCATGTAGCTCCCCACTCTTACCCTGTTTCCTACTCTATCCACTGTCCTGTCCTCTCATATTGAAGGCATAAAAAGCCAAAAAATAACTTTAAAGAACGTTAATTCGTCTGAATTAATGGAGCTTAACGCTGCTTCCGCTGACCAAATGCATGCACATCTTTATGATGAAGTAGGTTGTAAAGGGGTCTATAAAGTACATATGTTTTAGAATTCATGCAAATTCAAGGCTTGAAAACAGACTTTACTCATTTAAACAGTATGGACACCCAGGAAAAGTAAGGTATTTTAGTGACTACAGGAGATGTGAATTCTGTGTTGCGTGTATCCATATGTCCTGTTTTGTTGTCTGATCTGTTCATGTGTCTTAGGTGTACACTTCTCATGGGCCTTCAGTCATAATGCCAACCTGGTTCTGTTCGAGGGACTGGTACCTGAAGGTTGGACCATTTGACGAAGGAGGCAAGGTGAGCTACTACACCCGAAACTGTGCCCAAAACCTTTTAGTACCATTTAGTTTCTTTCTCAGAAACACTTTGATGACTCTAATGACTCAGGTTCAAGCATCAGTCCATCTTAAAGCCTCTGTGAGGACTCTCCATTTGGCATTAATTACAGTGAAGTCTTTGGCAGGAATCTGCAGTGTTTTTCCGGGATAAAGACTCTGTTTCATGAGCACCATCACCCTGTCTTAAAAACATTACTCTTGCCAAGACAAGCATTTGTTTTGGAGGCAAATAAATGGAGCTATGAATGGATATAAAAGTCAAATAGTGATTGAAAAATGAATGCAGTCAACCCACTGGTATTTTCTTTCATCCCATTTTTTCTTCTTCCTTGGATCTACGTTACTCACACAGAAACTTGACATTGTCCCTTTGGAGATACACAGATCAGCCATAA